>PITA01000464.1:0-94794 GCA_004023965.1 Spilogale gracilis
GAGGGGGTGCTGGGTGGGAGCCAATAGGAAGAGGGATGAAGGAGGAGGTGGCTTTGGAGCTGGTGGGCAGGGGGTGTGAAAAAGGGACAATATGGAGAGGAGGAGAGAGGAGAGGGAGGAAGTTGGTGGCTAGGGTAGAGGAGAAGACAAGGACAAAGTGGGAAATGACAAGGCCACTTCTGGCATGGTTAATGACCACTTCTGGCATGATTAACCAATAACCAGAAAATGGATAATGAGGGGCCCAGGTATGAAAATCAAGGCTGGGAAGGCAAAGAGGCCTTGTGGCAATTTCTGAGGAGCCCGGCATTCTGAGCATTAGTAGTTAGACTTTCTCGCCTTGCGGACGTCGAGGGAGTTACTGTTTCTGGACGGAGTGGTGACTCTCTGAGCAGGGGCTGAAGACAGATCATTGCAGATGCGTGGGTGAGAGTGACAGGAGAGGCTTCGGGAGGAGGAAATGGACAGCGGCGTCCAGTTCTTGTGGGTTTTAATTCCGTTCAATTGCATTACATTGAACACATTAATTAGAAGATAATAAAAGTACCAACCAGAGAATTTATTCTAACTAGTACATCAAACACTGGATAAAACATTAGATTTGGGCCTTCTGAGCTTGTTCTGAATTACTGAAGGAAAAGTTAATTATGTAGTTTAGATGCAATATATGATTATATCTGAGGACCACACGTCTAAAATTCCTTTTAATTAGCTCCTTTTTTTTCTTTTTTTCTGTTCAAGGCCTTTTGTGAAAAAGCCCATGCCCCCCTTAGCCATGGGGAAATGGACAAAGAGGGTCTTTCATTGGTCCGTGTAATGCTAGAACAAATGTTCATATGTACTGGGGTGAGGGAATCATGTTATGGGGCTTTAAGAAAATCCATCATGGGAGTCCACTTCTGGCTCTCATTGTCCAACTACCTTCTGCCCACCCACAAAAACAAATCCTTAAGAGTAAATCCTATATACATAATTGCAAATATACACACAGACATGTATCTATGCACGATGGCAGCTGCTGGATAATGGACCTGCTTAGGGAATCCTCAGTTTAACAAATAGTTTTGAACTTGCTTTTACAAAAGCAGCCATTGTAATAAAATGAACCATTTCACCTCTGTTCCTGCCCCTTGAAGTTACTGGCCTGCTGGAATGGTCCAAACAAGACAGCAGCTGACAATAAAAGGCTAAAAGACCCAGACTGATTAGCGTCTGTGGAGTAGCTCACACTCGAAATAGTCCCATGTGCTGATGAGTCTTAGAGCCCAAGTGAAGCCAGAGAACCTTTGCAGATATTGATGATTGGGAAGATTGACTTGACCCTTGAATCTTGACTCTCCAGGCAAAAGAAAAACACCAAACCCTCATCTAAGTAGTAACAACTTTTACTGACTTTTTCCACTTTTCAAAGATAAAGTAGTTAATAGAATTATGAAGTGTTATAGGGAGCCTGAGTGGCTCAGTCAGCTAAGCAACCAACTCTTGATTTCAGCTAAGGTCATGATCTCGGGGTCCTGAGATTGAGCCCCACATTGGGCTCCATGCTCACAGGGAGTCTGCTTGTGGTTGTCTCCTTCTGCCCTCGCTCTCATAAATAAATCTTTAAAAAATTAAATTATGAATTGTTAAAACTTCTTTCAATGGGAAACGTTGAAATATGCAACTACTTATGTTCAATATACAACGCCCTCAATTTTTTCCCCTCTAGCTTATTACAGATCTAAACTACCTCTGCAATTTATTTTTAGGATTATGCTTTCAAATTGTATCTATTTTTATATGGTTTAAGACTTTTCCCAAGAGGTTGCCTGATTTAGGGAAAAGCTGATACGTCTGTTCACATACAAATACCCAAGGAATGCAGTATTTATTCACAGGACAGATTGTTCATATTTGAAAGTGAGTTGCTGTGGGGTCACACCCATGTAGGAGTGGGGCCAAATGCACCTTCCCTTGATATTCATATCAACTCCAGCCGATTTTCTCTTAGAGAGCCAGATTCTAGGATATTCTAGAAGATCAACTGCTCTTGGCAGAGTCTGGCTCTGTCGATGTTTCTCTGTAAGTCCTCTCAGGATTTGTGATGCTTTAGACTTTTTTTTTTTTTTATGCTTTTTAAAACAAAGCAAAAGAAACAAAAGAGTACGACTACCCCAGTTCTTACTGCTGCCTATCTGGTTGGTCTGTGTGCTGCACAGCTATGTTCCCATGATGTATTTTCTACTTGAAATTCCCTAAGG
Source organism: Spilogale gracilis (assembly GCA_004023965.1). Classification (NCBI taxonomy): domain Eukaryota; kingdom Metazoa; phylum Chordata; class Mammalia; order Carnivora; family Mephitidae; genus Spilogale; species Spilogale gracilis. The sequence continues at coordinate 2,241 of PITA01000464.1, forward strand.
TCTAATGGCAGCTGTGTTAGTTTCTTTAAGTCACCCATCTTCCTTGTATGGCTGAGGTATCATGACCATCCCTTGGGAGGACTGGCTGACCCCTTCAGATTTGATTCTGGGTAAAATTTCCTTCAGTTCTACATCAAATAGGGTCTTAGGAACTAAATATCCCACCCATGGAGCAAGTATAAAATATCATATCCATCCTAGAGATTTCATCCTTGTATTTATTGATATGGCAAGAATTTGAGACCAATTTGAAGCCATATATTATAACCAAGCCTTATGTAATATGTTCATTATCATCTCCTTCTTCTGATGAGTCAGTAATTTTCTGACAATAGACGTGCCAAGCTAGTTTTCCAACTCACTATCCTCCACAGAGAGTTTTTTGTTGAGAATTCTCTACTGCATGGGGTTATGACTTAGGTGTCCTTCAGAGTGATGGCTCTTCTGGCTAACTCAGAGTAGCCCTCTCTCATATGTTCCCTTTTTCTGAGAATCACCATCCACAGAAATAGTTCCTAAGTAACTCGCTCACTGATTTTTAAATATGCTTGCGATTTGTTGACTTGGGAAACTTTCCAGAGCAGGGGAAAACACATTTGAACACTTTGAACACTAGGTTGTAAATCCAAACTCTTGGTGTGTCAAACTGCAGTGAGTTCAAATTATCTTACTATAAAACTTTCTTTTTTTACTTTGTAGAGTGTGAAATGATCCCTGTGTTGAGTTTTGTCTTACTTTGTTTTATATTATATAATAGTACACATAGGCAACTCTCCTGGAGAATTGGGTGTTCTAATTTTGTCGAAATATGTGATATTTAGTATCCATTTGATGTCATTTGTCTTAAGTCTGACCTTTTAGCTTCCTGTACTAAGCCTGTGTTCTACCAGCCAGCCCCTATGCCCACACACTATTCAGAAGTCCTACAACATATGAACATGGAAATGAACATTTACTGGGCTCTAGTTATAAGTTGGGTATCGTTATAATTGTATGCATTAACTTGCCCAGTCTTCACAACAACTGTATGATTTAGGTATTAGTGTTCTTCCCATTTTAGAGAAAAAGAAATGAAGCCTCAGGGGATTAAGTAACTTTCATAGCAACTAAATGAGGAACCCAGGATCCAAATTAAGACCCATCTGATTCCAAAGCCATAAGGATATACTGTTTCCCTACATTACTCCAAATGGACTCTTTCTGGCTAGAAACCTATAACTCTTCAGTTCAAGGAGTGTATGTTCTGAAGTATAATTTGGAGATCCAGTAATCAAGGTGAATAGCTGATCCCAGTCTGATTTTTTTTTTTTTTTTACTCTTTTTATCTCTATTTCTGTAGATTATCCTTGGGGATGTTAACTCATCTTATTTTCTTCTTATAAGTGCTATTTTTGGCTAAGTACTGCTGGATTTGGAAATCATCCTTATGACTAAAGATTTGTTTGCCTCGTAAGAGCCCCGTGTAGGGCTGTGCTGCCAGTGGGCGCTCAATAAAGATTAATGGATGGCAGTGCACGTCTGTGGGGGAGTCGTGTGCCTTCGGATCTGCACGATTCTCCGAAAGAGACAGAAATGATGCGGGAAGATGCAAATCATTAGATCATCATCCAATCCAGATCTTGGGTTTCTGTGTTGGACTTTATGATCTGGCTGGTCACAAAGGCCCAGGTGCAGAAGGAGATGGGAACATAGAGCCTTATGTTTTCTTAAGACATGATTGGGAAAATTAGATCGCAGGGCTTGCTTCCAAGATTAATATCAGCTTTGAGAGAAAACTTGCTTCTCTGGTGAGTACTGAAGGGAATCAAATATTTTTTTTAATTGACACATTTTCTATTATTATATACATATAGAGATGATGAGTAATATGCCATATCAGATGGCTTATTCAAACTGTCAGAATAAGGGCTGAAGCGTGAGTAACTTTCCAGAGAACCTTCTGGGAAATTCAAGCAGTGCATAGTGGCAGCTGCCAGCCATTAGTTCCCCTACTACCCAGTCATCCCTAAACAACAACAACAAAAAGTCTCTCCCAAAGCACATGGTGGGACACCTCCAGAGAAGAGAGAAGAGAGAAGAGATCGACGATGTAAACTGACTTCACTCATAAGCCAACTGTCCATGGGCCACCGAGTTTGTGCCCTCACTGGGAAAATGGGTCAGCCATGTGACCTAGGAAATGTTGCCTGCGTCGTGCATGATGCCCGCAGAGCACTTTTCCAAATCTCAGCAGACCTTTAAAATATTGGCGCCCTCCCTTGCAAAACCAAGCTGGGCTTTGGCATTAGAGATGGTGGAAAGAGAATCGCCTCCTTTACTAAAAAGGGCTGGTCCCAGAGGTCTGAGAGGCATAGAGGAGGGTGGGTGTGGCAGCACACACACTGGGAGGCCTTTACTTCTGTTCACAGCTGTGTGTCACAGTTACCATCTGCAAAAGTGAGCAAGTAGAGGCGAGCTTTCTAGCATTCATTCTGCCATTTCACGGTACCGTCACTGGCTTCCTCTGTAAGATAAGAACCTTCAATGCAAGTGTATCTTGAGGTTTTCAATGAGAATTTATTTATTCAGTTCTACCTTTTTAAAACTCCCCTTTTATCCCCCACTGGACTCTCTTTAGCAGTGATGAGATCTTATGAATTTTGATAACTTGGGTGCATTCGAAGAGTTTTTTGATTAATACATTAACCTTCATGGCTATTCCCACCCTTTACTATCTTGTCCCCCAAAAGAAAGGTGACTTTTGAGAAGCAATCCACATGGTGTGTTAGGAAAGTAGGTATTGTGGTGGTGGTGGGGGGGAGTACTTTCTATGTGTCTGCTGCTCAAATATATGAAAATAAGTGGTACCTCCTGTGAATCAAAGTCTTTTTTTTTATTAAGATTTTATTTATTTGACAGAGAGAAACACAGCCAGAGAGGGAACACAAGCAGGGGGAGTGAGAGAGGGAGAAGCAGGGTTCCCACCGAGCAGGGAGCCTGATTGGGACTGGATCCCTGGTCTCCGAGATCATGACCTGAGCCGAAGGCAGTCGCTTAACCAACTGAGCCACCCTGGCGCCCCATGAACCAAAGTCCTATGCCCAAGACAGAGACACACATTTCTGAAACCACTACCCTAAAAGGTAGAGATTTGAGGAGTGGGAAGGACTCGTCCACTTGCGAGCTGGCAGGCCAGGGAAGGCGGCTTGCGTGGGCCCTCCAGGTGAGAGAAAAATACGGAGACCTGGGCTGGGCTGAGCCCCAACAGCCAGGGCCTTACTCTGGATTCTCCCCAGAAAGACCTAAAGGAGCTGCTGACATTTCTCTTAAAAGAATCAGTGAATCTTGATTTTCTTCTGCCTGCTCATTTGACCTTATTTCAGTTTGAAACAGAGAAGGAAGAAAGAACTAAATTGACAAGGGGTGGGAAGTTAGGCACAAGGAACAGACAAGGAAGTACTCAGACCGGATCACAGGCTGAGGATCCTCACCCTGGGGTGCTACTGTTTGCTTGCTCTAGTCTTACTTGCTTTTGCTTCTCATTTCAGATTCTCGCCCTGGTGTAATAAGTCACCACCATCTTCCCAGCCATCATCCCAGTATTGACAAGCAAATGTCATCTGCCTTTGATTGACATCCATTGCTCCTGAATGCAAAAGTATGATTTACAGATCAATTCCACTTGTTTATTTAAAGCTGTTCTTGTGTGTCTTATGTATTTGCCATGACTTGCCCGATATCTACTCTGGGGGTTTTACATTAACATTACAAAGCCAGGCTTTTCCTTCTCCCGCTCCCCCACCGCAAATAGGGCTCTTCTTTCTCCCATTTTTTCCTCTTTGCCCCAGGTCTCAGTGTACATGCAGGAAATGTGCTGGGAAGCCTAGAGGACACTTTCTGTATCTTAGCAAAAGATCTTGCTCATTACTCTTGTAGAAGCTGCTTAGGTTGTCTTAAGACTTTCAAAGACATTTTAACAAGTGATTATTTCTCATTCACGGAGTTCAAGTAAATGCCACTTCCAGGCAATGGCAGTATCTCCCGAAAGGTAGCCAGAACTCATCCTGTAAGTGGAGGACGGACGGGGAGTATGTAGTCCCCAGCGGCAGCACTGGTTGAAAGAACCTCTCCAGCCCCACCCCATTATGTGGTGGGCCTGTTCATTCATAATCCTTCAAAACGTCCTTTGGCTTTTCAACTCCCCTTAGCTGCTCTCTGGGTAACGTCTTACTTCATTTTAGGAGGCTGGAGAGGAAAACCGTAAGGTTAAAAAAAAACCATCTGGAAAATTCTAAAGGGCCCTTCTTATGTTAAAAGTGGCATTTCGAAAAACACCTGAAGCACCCGTTGATTGTGGGTGAGCTAGTTGAGAAATATTGTCAGCCAAGCCACCCTCTTTTCAACCTTCACCTCCGCCCTCCCTCCAACTGGCGCCGCCGGCCATGTGGGGAAATAGAGGGCTTAGGTGTGACCTTGAGTGCCCAAGGCCACTGCACATCTGTCTCCCTTCCCCCAGGTATGTCCAGCGAGAGCGCTGCCATCACCCGGGTTCCGCAAGGGAGTATTCACGATCTTACTGTTCATCCATGTGCAGAGGGAAAAAAAGAGGCTGGGGAAAAAAAAATCCCACATTGTCAGAGTAATGCCAAACTCTCTCTGAGTGGGATGAGCAGAGCAGATGCTGCAGTGAGATGCCAAAGCGGCTCCCCTTCCTCTGTGCCTTGGGTGCCTATAAATTGCTCCGGCGCGCGTTTGTCAGCCTCCTCTTCTCCTGGCAGGTGGTACCCAGGCAGAATTCTGCGTTCAGTCTCTCGCTCGCTCGCTCCGCTCCCGGCCGTGAGGCGCTCGCCGCTGCTCACTAGCTCCTCCGCTCCAGCCCGGAGCCTCGCCGAGCTGACCGTGCCCGCCGCCGCTGCTCCGCGCACCCGGGGGGCGGCTGGCCCGAGCTCGCGCGGCCAGCGCCGGGCGTTGGGGGTGCGCGTCTGTTAGAGTTGTGGTGGTTGCAAAGGAGGGGGAGAAAAGCAGTGGAAGGGCGAACAGAGCAAGCGAAAGAAGAAAAGAAGGAGGCAGAAAAAGGCAACTTCAGACGGAAAGTTGGTGCGAACTGGCGCAGTCGGCAAAAACGGAAAAGTCGATCGCAAGCAGCGGCTGCATAAAAGTGTGAGCTGCCCCGGCCAGCACGAGAGGCGGCGGCAGGCTGTGCCCTCCCGGTGGCCGCGCCGGCGCCGGCGGCAGCCACAGGTGCGAAGGGGCTCGCGGGAGGCGAGAGGGCGCCCTGCGCACCCCTCCCCCAGCCCCCACCCCCCAGCCCGGGACTTCAGCTCAAGTCACTTGGCGTCCGAGCTCCCTCCCCAGCAGCAGCTTCAGCAGGGGGAGCGGGAGCAGGCAGGGAGAGGCCGGCGCGAGCCCGCCCAGGGGAGTTGGGGTTCGCAGGGGGTTGTTTTCGGCTCTGAGGAGGTCCCCGCCCAACCTTCAAAATTTTGTCCAAAAGCAGACAAGAGGATCGCCCCGCGCTGAGCCGGCTGGTGGGCAGCAGGAGGCGCCTGATCGCCGCCGGGGCGCTGGGGGTGGTGATGGTGCTGCTGCTGGTCATCCTCATCCCGGTGCTGGTGAGCTCGGCCGGCACGTCGGCGCACTACGAGATGCTGGGCACCTGCCGCATGGTCTGCGACCCCTATGGGGGCACGAAGGCGCCCAGCACCGCCGCCACGCCCGACCGAGGCCTCATGCAGTCCCTGCCCACCTTCATCCAGGGCCCCAAAGGCGAGGCCGGCAGGCCGGGGAAGGCGGGCCCGCGTGGGCCCCCCGGTGAGCCCGGGCCGCCGGGTCCCGTGGGCCCTCCGGGCGAGAAGGGCGAGCCCGGCCGCCAAGGCCTGCCGGGCCCGCCCGGGGCGCCCGGCCTGAATGCGGCCGGGGCCATCAGTGCCGCCACCTACAGCACGGTGCCCAAGATCGCCTTCTATGCCGGCCTCAAGCGGCAGCACGAAGGCTACGAGGTGCTCAAGTTCGACGACGTGGTCACCAACCTCGGTAACCACTACGATCCCACCACCGGCAAGTTCACCTGCTCTATCCCAGGCATCTACTTCTTCACCTACCACGTCCTGATGCGCGGAGGGGACGGCACCAGCATGTGGGCTGATCTCTGCAAAAACAACCAGGTGAGTGCCGGCAGGCAGCGGGGTGGGCGGGGAGGGTGCGCGGGAAGGTACCGGCAAGAGGGAGGAGACCCCGGAAATTGGGGGTGGGAGCCCGCGGAGGAAGGACACGGCAGCCAGGCTCCCGTCTCCTGGGAGCGGAGCGGAGGGGACGCTGTTATTCCCTGGCGAGGCAGGGGTCCTGAGCCAAAGCGGGACCCCGGAGGCCTGGAGAGGGCGGTTCCCAAGCTAAGACCTGAACTCAAAGGGCTCGAGTGTGAGCGCGACCCTTGAGGATAGGGAAGCCCCTGGACAGCTTGTGCACCGGGGAGTCCGGAGCAGGAAGCGACCCCCTGGCTGTGGGATCCTCAGCAGCGTAGGGTAGCTCTCAGGCTTTGGCTGGAATAGGAGGGCTGGGGGAGCCCCGAAATGGGCGTGCCAGGGTGGCAAACTTAGGGGAGAAAGGCGCCCGCGGGAGAAAGAAGGGAGCCAAAGGAGCGAATCCAAGTGTGGCGCGTCCAGGGCCCGGGAGGGACCGGGGACTCGTGGTCGCAAGGCCCCTGCGGCGTCCCAGGCCAGGGAAACAAGCCTATGGTCAAATTCAAGGCACAAACTCCAATTGAGATTTCACCCGAAGGAGAAGAGGGGGGAGAAGTAATGAGTGCTGATAACAAAAGAGAAAAGTTGAGACTCATGGGTGTACTCAGCAGGACACTCACTGAAACACGGAACCCAGACTCCACTGGCTGGAGTAGGAGGCCGCACAGGCAGGTGGCAAGGAGGGTGAGAGGCAGAGCTGGCCCCAGGGCAAGGGCCTCACCGCCAGGGAGCCCCCAGGCCGTCTGGGTGAGGGTCTTTCCAACCCTGCCTTCTCACAAGGCAGTGGTCTTGACTGTACACTGGCCTCAGATTAGCCCTGAGCCCCAGATTTGCTCTCCTGGGCTGGTCGGCTCTGCCACCAGGGCCATGGTTCTCCAGGTTCATGCTGGGGCCGCTTTACCTTGTGCTTGAGAAACTCGCAGTCACTGCAAAACCAAAGTGTCTGATCTCTTAGAAGAGGAAAACAGTATTTGTAACTACCCAGAAGTGTCATGGACCAGAGGCACTGAATCAGCACGCGCGCTCCTGGCTGGGCCCTGCAACCCGCAGCCTGCGGTCTGGGCAAGTTCTCTGGCTTTAATTTTGCCTCTTGGGTGGTGCAGGGAATGGCCAGCTTACATTTAACAAGAGCTACTGGGCTTGAGGTCACCCGCCCCTTGAATTCAGACCTTTTCAGTTATAACCCGTTTTTCTATTAAGCAGCATTAATGCAGGATTTCTTCCAAAGACCCAATTCAGGATCTGTTTTTGTTTTGCTTTGTTTTGTTTTTTCAAAAGTGAAAAAGACAAATGTTCTAAATTTATAAGAAAGAAAGGTCAAAAAAATCCTGTCACTCCTTCCTCCTCCCACCCCTCATTTCTAAAGGAATTTAGAAGTAAATAGCTCAAGGACCCCACAGGACAGGTAGAACCAAAAAACAAAAAGAAAACAAACAAACCAAAAAAAACAAAAAAAAATGGCCACCAGGAGGCACTGACAGGATCATTATAGTTATGCACAAAAATAATATTAAGATGAATAAAAAATATTTACAGAGCAGTGAGATAGTTATAAGTGAATGGCTAAAAAGGGTATGACTCACTGTACCAAAATAGAGCTTTTGTATCACCTTTGCAAAATGTTTCATGAAAGGCCCCTTTTATTTACAAACTGGCTCTCTCCTGACTCAAAGGTTAGGTCTAGAAAATACTGTCAGGCTGAAGGAATGTCTTTAGAGGTATTAATTAATATGGAGTAATATTCAAGTTTTATCAGCCATTGAATAAAAACACATCTTTAAATATCTGGAAATTGTAATTGCATGAAAAATCAGGGAATGGTACCTTTTAAATTACTTTGAAGGTTGCTCTCTCAACTGCTGAACCCGGGTATATTGAACTGATTCCAGGAAAATCATTTTATATACATGTTCCGGTGCATTTTGTTTTTAAAATTGTTTCATTGTTTGGAGAGCACAGTGCTCCTCTGTGTCATTCTAGCATGCATATACTCTGAGAATACGGGGGAAAAAATAAGGCAAACCAGCTGACCTTATCATGTATAAAGCTCTCCATTGGCATCATTAAACTGTTACTTCTTCAAAAGGTGTGCAACAAGTAATTCTGAAAAATATATGTAGCAGCAAACAATATATTTTCAACTTCAGCATGGACTGTTTTGGAAATAGCTATTAAAATATTACCATTAAGGAATTTTATCCCTAGAATAGAAAAATTTTATAAGGTCTGATCTGTAGACAGTTGCAAATAAGAAATATTTTATAAAGTTTATTTTATTAATATTAAATAAATAATTCATCAGTGATCTTCAGTTGTGTTCTTGTCTGATCACTTCTTAGAATGGCAGTTTCCCCCCTGAGTAGACCTAATTTGTTTTCATAAAACAGAAACTCAGAGATCCATGTCAGTGTAATGTTCTATGGATTAAGTGGATTTGAGAAGCACAAAAATCAAACTAAAAATGCAGTTCACTCTAGGATAGAGGAATGCCTCTGGACCGTAACCATATGAGAGACCTTTTATTTATGCTTTGTGTTGAATGCAGGATCACAGATGGAAACATCAAAGACCAGTAAATTAACCTGATGCACCACTTAACCTTTTGTTTATGATTCCACAGAAGTACAATGAAAATGAAATTATGAGAGCATCAGTAGCAATTAATTAAATTAGCAAATGTTACCATAAATATTGTCTCTAATGATAAACCCTCCCTAATAAGATAATGCTAAAGCCACACAAGCTCCTACATTCTCACAAACAGGCCAGTAAAAGGATCACAGTTCTCATATTCCCCATGAAACCATCAGCCCAAATTTAATCATACCATTTGTTGAGAGCCCATGACAGTGCAAGGTAGAAGTTGGACTTGGGTGGCTTTACAGAGAGATGGGAAATATAATTTTAATGTGTTCGTATACCTTTGGCAGAAAACCTAAATTCAAAAATTGCTAGTTGAACAGTCACTGTGATACCACTATAAGAAAAGCTAAAACTGGCTCGAGATTAGAACTATGAAATAATAAAAGACCCAGTTTTATTCTAAGAATGTATTAATGAATTATAACACCGGTGAACATGAGCTATGTTGGAAACAACAGTTTGTGGGTTGATATTCATTCATTAGCGAGATTAATGAAATGTCAAATTAATATTATCTTTTTAAAAGTGGTGAAACACGCACTGCAGATTAAGCAGGATCTAAATAGTTAGCTTATCATATGAAAAGATAGTAGAGTACATTTGGGCAGAAATGAGGATATCGGGCTAAGGAAAGGATGCATCATATTCCCGGAGAAAATGCTGAAATCGTTGTACATTTAGGAACCTGAAAATAGCCTCCAAGGTGGATGCATTACCTTCCTCAGTGGTTTGATGGCTTAAAGGGAGAATTGTTGGAAGTCAGGGAATTGATTACTGGAGCATGAAATTTCAAGTTCCATTATACGTTTCGAGTAGGATCAGGTGAGCAGGCATATTGAAATCATACAGAGTACACTGGACTATGGTAGTTATTTAGTTGGGAAAGTCTTGTGGTACAGTATAGGGTCAAATCTTAAGAGAATCACTTTCATTAAAATGCAATCACAGGACAAAGGAAGTGAAAAAATATAAGGGCAACCTTCTGGTCTGTGGGATCACCCTAATGCATTTGCAGATTTTGGTGGTCTTCAGGGTTTTCTCTTTATACCCTGTAGAATAAAAACTGCATGATATATATATTTAAGACTATTGCCTCTAAATCAAGGAATTTTAGCAAGTACTGGTTCCCAGATGCCTTTATATAGAAAACAGTGTTACAGCACAATACCCATAGAGCATATTAAACACCTAAAGCACTAAATAAAATGTGTCTGTCTATGAATAATAGCTGAAAAGTATATTTGTGGATGGTTAATTAATTAATATATTACTGACGTGGCTAATTACTAATCTGTATTTTAATTTTTCTCACCCATTAAAAGTCCATGTGTTAAAAAAAAAAAAAAAGATGAGGTCATAGCAGTGCTATCCTCCTCATAGATTTTTTTTTCCCAGGGAATTAATGACTAGATGAAATTAACGAATCAAAGCACTCAGTTCCTATAAACTTATGATTAATTTCTGGGAAATATTATGACATTAAATTGTATTATTAACGGTCCAAACAGATCGCCTCATTGCATTGGTGTATACATTTGAGTCAGTGTTTCAGAGCCTAATTGCATGGTGTATTGCTTTCACTGTATTAGTGTCAGCACAGTGTTAAGCAATTCTAAATCCTTTAAGCCTCCTTCTCCTTTTGCTATACGATACCCAGAAAGAAATTTTTAAAATACTACTCAAATTACTTTACAAGTTCAGCGGTGTCAAAGAGCCTTCTCCTTTTTTAACATTTCAGCATTAATGTGAGAACATGCCACATGAAAATTTAATTTGAAAACCTATCATTTAAGTTTTGAAAGAAATGCATGGAAATTCTTGACTTATGTCTCATTTCCCTCATTTTGCCAAGTGATAAAATCCAGCATATTGTACCCCAAGTCATGCATTATTACATAGTGCAGGTTTACAAAACCACTAAATCACTTGCTGTGTTATTCGGGAAAATACCATTATAGTGGAATAGAAACCAGCCACAGAGTGGAAGATGTTTTACTGAAATAAATCAAATACAAATACAAATCTGCTTACTGCAAATTTTTTTCCAAGGCAGAATCAAAATATAGCTAAATGAATATGAAGCCTAATTTGAGTTGAGGATGTGACAGAATGTCCATATTACTTGAAATGATAGGCAGCTTGACTGTTTGCAAATGTCCATCATCCACTAATGAGATCACAGACTCAACATGAGTGGGCTACAGGCAACTTCCGTCCTCAAAGCAAAACCACACATTTTTAAAATCACCTAAATGGAAAAGAGTATTCAATCAGATCACTAAAAAATTTTCAAAATTTTAGAAACCTCAAAGCTTAGTTCCTTCTCTAAATTTTAGATATGTTGGAATTGAATAATTTATGTAAGCACACACATCCCAGGTAAGTAATAAAAAGGCACAAATAGAAAAATGAACTCTGCACACTTGGGTGATGTTTAGATGAGGTTTCTGGGGAGAAAAAAAAAAAAAAAGCTTTTACCTGAATTAGATTTCAAAAGCCCCAACTGAAAAGACTTTCTTCTTATTTTTTTTCTCTCCCTATATGGTAGAGTTGGAGTCGTGTTATTTCTCTGAGTCTCAACGACTATGGATCTCCATTTTCTAGGAAGTGTAGAGACCAAAGTTTGGATTGAACCTCTGGGCAGTTGTAAACAGCTGCTTAGAATATTGCTAGTTGGCTTCAATTAAAATGCAAAAAATTACCCTTATGTCCATTTCAAGAAGTGATTGGGCCTCGAGAGTCAAGGAATGAGAGAAAGCGCTGATGTAGGAAGAGAATAGCGTGGTGTATGTTGTTTACAGCACATAGGAAAAGACTGCTGGAATGACCCTGGAAAACGCCTTTTAATCTTTCTGCTCCTCCTTTCCAGCGACACAGTTGAAACTGTTACAAAGATAGCCTCCCAGAGCTCCCACAGGTCGGCTTCTGATGCTGTGTGAATGGCAAAGAGAAAAACCTGAGTTCTCTCCTACAGATCCTAATTCTTGTTTGTTTCACACAGGTGCGAGCTAGCGCCATCGCCCAAGACGCTGATCAGAATTACGACTATGCCAGTAACAGTGTGGTTCTTCATTTGGAGCCAGGAGACGAAGTCTACATCAAGTTAGACGGCGGGAAAGCCCACGGAGGGAATAACAACAAATACAGCACATTTTCTGGATTTATTATTTACGCTGACTGATAACGCAGAAACTAAGCTTATTATTCTGAGTCTGAACACTGGATTCGTATGGCTAACGTCAGTGAATCAAGGATCCCAGGGGATGCCGGTTGCGGGGCACCTCAGTTGTGTATATGTGGGGAATTCAAATGCTACCTGACTCACATCTGTATACTCAGAAACATTATGTAAAAAAAAAAATAATAATATTATTAAAAGCAAGATAAGCAGATGTGTTATCTACCACCAAAGCAAATACCCCTCCTATCGTTAGTGTCCATGTGAATGAAGTCCTATATAGATCACAAACTTTTATAGAAAAATCTAGGACACTGAATTATTTCTCCAGTATATATGATACTTTGGTGTACTGTGATCTTGCTGCTTTTATCCGTATGTCAGCTTTGGTTCTTGTGAGTTTACCTGCTTATTATGATACTGGGAGTCCATTCATAGTGTGGGGAGAATGATTTTACCCTGCAGGAGAAGGTCTCATTGAAACAATGCTGCTTTTCCCCAAAGAAATTGTTTGCCTTGTACTTTTGTTAACTTGAGAGCTAGTCCTGGGAATGATTCAACTTCAAGCCTTAACCTGGAATTTTCTGGATTTGAGGGAATTCCCAAGCCTATGATCATTTTCACATTTTCTTTTTCTGGCGAGTTTTCTTTTCTCTCTTTTCCGGTGATAGTCTTTAAAAGTAGAGATCGAAATTGTATCATAGGATTACCCCCTAAGTGTGAAAATGCGTAATTATGTATGGTATTTAGAAAATCCCCTGTGTGTCCATTTTGTCAATAGAATGCATTTAGATTTACTGAGAAAGTCAGAGAAATTTATTCTTTGGTGTTAAATCAGATTGAGGCTTTTGCCTTCTTTGGAACAAAAGATTATTCATAACCCAATGCACAGTGGTTTAATTTGAACTACTTACTGCATGGGTCACCAAGGGGACACTAAGTAAGGCCTTCATATAGTTACTGCGAGTCATGGCCTGGGGTTATTTCAAAAAACGAGCAATTTCACATATAACCAATAAGACAACAAAGTGTATATATTTTATACAAATACCTGCTACATATACATGTATTTGTGTGTACATGCACACACATACACACACACACAGCTTAGATCAAATATAATATATACATGGCTTCAGACCATAGGCACAGTGGCTGTATAGCCTCAAAAATTTAATTAAAAAAAAAAGTATGTGTATATATACACACAAACACACATAAATTATTGGACTTATTTTGGATCGAAATATATTTTGGATTACAAAAGTATATGGAATAGAAAATAATTTAAGAGATGTCTCTTTTAAGAGTTACCCAGAAAATTAAACTTTATTAGGTTAAAATGCCATAATACATCACATGTCTGTAAATTATGCCTATGGCTTCTTTATTACCATATGCCAATCAATACTTACACTGCATTCTGTGGCAGACTGTTAATATTAGGACTGGAGAAGCAAAGTGGCTCTCTTTTGCAATGTTTATGAATTATATGCATTTGAATTATCCTTTTTTTTTTCTTTTTTCTCAGGTAGATTAAAGCTGACAGTAAAGTAAATACTGAGAGTAGTGAAAGGCATTTCTCTCTGGTTAAAATACACTGCCCAAAGTCATCTCTTTAATTTAAGGAAAAGATTAAAAATGCATGTTGATATGCCCTAACTATGAGACAACTTCCACTATTACAATGAAAAATCTGTTCCCCTCTCAGTTGTCTTTGAAGACTCTTTGAACAACTAGATTTGAAAAACAAGGATTTAAAAATCTGCTTGTTTTACTGGTGAAGGACATTTGCATTTTTTCATTTAAAGGAATTAGTTTGTTCTCCTGGCTTGTTCCTCCTGGGTACTTTCTGTTCTAATACACAGAAAGCTTGATCATCTTTGATCCTCAGAAATATCTTGTATTTGGAAAACCTCAACTTTCCAAAAGAGTTATGCATAGTGTTCCTATCTGAAGGGCTGTTGGCTTGGTTTAAATGCCTAGGCCTGAGTAACTGTCATCATTTTTATGATTAAATACACTTAGCCCATTCATCAAGAATAGTGACTAATTCTGTTTGGCCTTTCTATATGTTGGATAACTCATAAAGGAGTTGCAGTGGATTTATTTCTGTTTAACAATATGTACTTATCAAAAAGACATTGGTAGCAAGGGTTGGGAGGTTTGTTTTAGGGGGGCATTTAACAGATAGCCTAAAGAGGAATCAACCAAAAGATTAATTCGTAAACAGCAGTGCACATCTTCTGTGGGTTTTAAAAAGGCTTTATTTACACAATATTAGGGCTGGGTACCTTTTGAAGAGTAGGCTCTAGAATCAAAATGTCATTTCTAATAGATCTGACCTTTCCTTCAGATAACTAAGCATTATTTTCTCTGTTTAGGCCCAAGGAAAAACAAATGAAAGGAAAAGGAAATAAAGGGAATATATATAAGGCAAACATTTCTCTTTTTTTTTTTTGCATTATATATTATTAATTAAACTGTGGCCTTTGTTATTATAAATGTAATGATTCATTAAACTATATTATGTAATATACTTTGAGTATTATGATTGAATTTTATAATTCACTATTATGTGTTCATGCTCCTTACATGAGTTTTTTAAAACAACAAAGTTTTACAGCAAAAATGGATACCAGGAAGCCACAGGCAACAAAGCCAATTTATTATCAGTAAATATAGATAAGGTAGACAGCATATAATTAAGCTTATGCAATCTTTTTACCATTGCGAATTGGTAATTTTATTACAGTATCCTCTGGGGGGAAAAAGCCTCAAAATTTAACTTCCTTTGCTGCCGAAGCTATTTTAAAGTGCCATATTATTCATTAAGCATTAATTAAAGAACAGCAGGATAATTAGTAGGATCATCAATATTACAAGAAACATTAGATTGCTCCAGAAGGGGGTAATTTAACTAGAAACACTTTAAATTTCCTCAAGTAGTGCAGCTGATAGATTAAGAAAACAAAACAAAACAAGACAAAACTCCACTAAGGGGGTACAGACTGCAAATCACTGTTTGGAAATAAGTATTTCTGTATTTATTTTGTGAAGGCAAAACAAGAGGGCTCAGTTAGGTCCATCACTTCCAAAAGTTACAGGGGTAACAGCGGTTTCTGAGAAGGCAAATCTCTTCTAATTCTCATACAAAGGAACTGAACCCACCATTAGTCCTACGGAGCTCTGATAAATATCTCACAGCCTGTTTGAAATCACTGAAAAACATTCTCAGCAAGCTTTACACTCAAAGTGTGATTTCGTAAACAACCATGCTATTTGAAAGTTAGCCATCGCTTAGGGTTCTCTATCAGTATCTTATCAAGTGCATTCTCAGTGATACCCCGAAGCAGCATTTTAGGGACAACGTTGGTGAGTATGTGAGAATAGCCGTGACCTCCGTATTTCATTAGCCGATGCTTCGTATGTATGTCATGCGCCATCAGAATCCGATCTTCATAGCCCTCATCCACCAGGAGACGCACTCTGTGAAAAATGTTAACTCATTATATGGCATTGGTCTCACATTTAAAATTATCAGGGCACTTTCAACATTTTACTTGTAAACGTATTATGCTTGCTGTAGAAATACTGCCTTCTGTAGTGGCACGGGTAGGGGGAGGCCCTTAATAAATACTGCATGGTGATGATAAAGATAGCATTGCATCCTAGTAGGAACCTGATCCTTATTCCATACACACAGAAATTTCTAGCCTGTGGTATTTATGACGATGCCGGCAATACTGCATTAAAAACAGCTCCTCGTAGGATGTGCCAGTCTGAATGGGCAGCCACTTTGGCATTTCAAAAGGTAACTTTGTTCTGGATTTGTAGCCAGCTGTCCACTCTGGCATACCTCTCTTAGTGAACCCATTTTCCAGATCCCATTCTCTCTCTTTCTCTCTCTCTCTCTCTCTCTCTCTCGCTTGTCTCTCTCTCTCTCCTTTCTTCTGGCAAATACAATCAGTGGCGATTTGTGATTAAAATAGGGAAACCAAAGGAATCTTTGTACAAGTAAAACATTCTGAGAGTGAAATCTGTTGGTTTCAAAATGAAGGGCATATGATCAGCTAGGTAGTCATTTTAAAAAGGTCGGCAAAGCTCTACCTCTGTAGTTTGAGCGTTGGTCCCTTCAAAGTCTGCGGGAATGTTGACTTAGTCGTCGTCTTGGAGCGTTGGATTAAATCAAGAACAATTTACTCGATCTTTCTCTCTCCACAGGATTGTTGTAAATACTGAGCTGTTCCTTTAAATTTATAGGCAGTTGCCTAGAGAATGGCTTTCCAACTTCTGTCTAAACATCTAATCCTCTTTGCTTTGTTAAATGCTGTAATCTATAGTGTGAGTCACCTCCTGACAGCTACCATCTGTGTGTGTCTGGACTCTGGGCACGGTCTGTCGTGACTTCCAGGAGTCACTGATGGCAGGGGTGCAACTCGGAAAGGATGGCTCTTCTCGGGCGTTCTCTACACACGCTTGTCAGTCTCTGGATTCCCAAAAGGATCTAGATGGCTGGACAGCACCTTCTTCCAAGGGCTAATTATGTAAAAGGCATTCTTTTTGTTTCTAGGACATTTTTGGCCATTCAGATGCATGAGTCATATTTTAATAGTGACTAAAATAAGCAAATTGTGGGTCACCACACAAAAGCTTCACACACAAAGCCTTGCCCTCCGAGAACAGACATTTTAAAATGAAATTATAATTAAAGATGAGATCTTACGTTTGTAGGTCAAAGGAAGGGAAGTGCTAGAGAAGAGCCACCCTGAGCCTTTTTGTCTAGAAATCTGTGTTCGTGTCACGTGTGCCATGCCTGCCCTGTAAGTACTTAGACTTCTCTTTGTGCCGCCGTGGATATTTACCTCTTAAAAATTTGTATAGCGTCCAAAAGCTCTGGTCTGATGTTACTTTTGGAACAGGCTGTCTTTAAGGGAATGCTCGCGAGGTATATGATCATTTATGAAAAAAGAGGAAGATTTAACAGAATGCATATGTGTTGTTGAAACTTAGTGTAATAAACCTTCATCCCCAACTGAAAAGGAGTATCATGTTCCCAGAAATTTTAGGGTACACTTCCCCCCCTTATATTTCTGGAGCATTCCCCAAAGTTCTTGTCTCTTTTCCTTGTCTGAGAAAAAAGAGAATGATGTCACGTTACTACAGAAGCATATTGTATGGATAAACAAATTCCCATATGTGGCCTCGTGCCATACCCTGACATCCAGAGTTATCAAAATCTGAAATAAGGAAAGAGTATAATGGATAAGATACTCGTTGAAAGGTAAGAACCCGTAGAACTCATTAAGTCAAGAATGTGGAGACCACTTCCCTCATGAGAGGGATACTGCCATGGCGCCTCAATCACAGTTATCTCCAGACTATCAAAATATAACTTGGCCGCTGTTTTTTTTTAAGAGTTTTTCTTTTCTTAAAGATTTTATTTATTCATCAGAGAGAGAGAGAGAGCATGAGCAGAAGGGAGGGGCGGAGGGAGAGAGAGAAGCAACCTCCCCGCTGAGCAGGGAGCCCGATACGGGACTCCATCTCAGGACGCTGTGATCGCGACCTGAGCCGAAGGCAGACGCTTAACTGACTGAGCTCCCCAGGCGCCCTAACTTGGCCATTCTTAGAATAAAAGCTCCTCTCGTGCTGTGCCATTGTATGGAAGAACAGTAGTTTCAGGGATGCCGCCAGAAGGAAGGAACCACTGTAGATGAGAAGACAAATATGACAGTAATTATAGAAATACAAATGAGTTAGTGTTTTGCAAACAAATATTAGAGAGAGACTACAAAGTGTGAAAAGGCAGAGATATAATAAGATTTGAGAAATGGAGCATAAGATTGAAAACAGGTGTTAGACACAGAATTTCTGGTGCTGAAAACCAGAGGTAGGCAGAAGCATGCTTCTCTGTTCTTGCAGTTCAGAGCTGTAAGATGACTAAGGCTTGGAAAAGAACTGCCAATGGATGGCGGAAATCAGGTGCCCAAGGGGGGGGGGGAGCAGGGAGGTACCGGAGCACACCCCCTCCCAAAAGGTTATTCAGTAATTACCGTGAGCTGTACTTGAGTCAAGTGACCTAATGCATGATTTTCATTTAAGGACAATTAAGTATATATACCTATGTATATATACATAAACATACATCTATTACATATAAATTTTGGTGTGTTTCCATACATCCAGAATGTTTATATTTGGTTCAAGGAAAGCTGACCAGCATAAAATTCTTAATAGTAGCCAAAAGTTGAATTAATAGCCAGAAGTTGCTCAGAAGGAATATGAGACGAGGTGTTAGTTGTCCTTCCCGACACCATATCTCCTTCATACACCCCCTTTACAGATCCCTGCCCTCTTATTCCAGGTCCAGGAGCCTCACGAATAGTGTAAGTTTCCTTCTAAAAGTACACGATACGGCTCATTGCTACAAAAAGGCTTAGGAAAAGGAATCAGATCCTAAAAGCAAACTTGCTATTTCTAAGATAAATTGTGAAACGTGTATTGATGGCATTCCTCAGGAAATCATGGTTTTGAGATGATGGAAGATGAGAAAGCTCTACCACGCTGCCCACTTTAAATTCCAGAGAATGTTCACCTCTGAGTAGGGCACGGGGCCCTGGGAACACGCGTTTCCCTTTACTGGGTGTTGCTCCTGGGCAAGTAAAAATCATAACACAAAATTAACCCACAAAAAAGAAAGAATAAATTTGTGTATCAAAGAACTGGTTTCAGGGGTTTAAAAAAAAATTGTTTAAAGACCTAGCGTCACTGTTCAGGTCAGTTTGCTCCCGTATGGCGAAGCACCTCCATACTGACCTAGAGTTACATGGATCAGCTGTTAGCTGAATCCAAGTTAGCATCTCCCTGATGATATTAAAC
Organism: Spilogale gracilis; assembly: GCA_004023965.1. Classification (NCBI taxonomy): domain Eukaryota; kingdom Metazoa; phylum Chordata; class Mammalia; order Carnivora; family Mephitidae; genus Spilogale; species Spilogale gracilis. The sequence continues at coordinate 21,159 of PITA01000464.1, forward strand.
TTGAAGCATCTTTTACTATTAATGAGGTCATCAAGGAGGAGCGACCACAAACAGGAACAGAGGAAGGCACACAGATATAAAGGTTGACTGCCCAAGGGTAAGAGAGGCGGGCTGTCCCAACTGTGCCCACCAGCTCAAGATCTTTCCGTCAATCCCCATGCATGTATATCCTACTATTGCTGCTTGAGCCTCAGTTTCTGGACATCCCTTCTGTACTCAGTGGTCTTTACTTGTATTCCAAACTGTTTTCTGCACCCATAACCACATTCTGTCCTTGTCATCACAGAAGAATACTTCCTCTCTGAAATCTCTATCTGGAGTTTCCCTCTCTGACCACCAGTTACATCCCTCTACGTCTCCACTCACTTCCTTCTGTGTACATTCCCTCACTTCACTCAAGCTTCTGGTTATTTGCCTCTGCTGTATTATTCCTATGTCTTCCCATTTCTCTCTATACTTTCTTTCCTCCATCTTGGACCTCATGATCCTCCCTCAACCCCATCCCTGTTCCCCTGGCTCTCAGCCATGTTTTTGAAGACAGAATCCCAACCATCAATCTAACTGGTCACATTTTCTGCTCCTCTCAAAGCTTCCTTGGTCTTGCGGCCAAAATACACAACATTTGGGGTGGAAATAATCACCACATCATGTGCATTGGTGCCACTGTACAGTCTGTAAAGATCTTGAGCCTCACGTGGGTCTCACACACGACACATCCCATCAGTGTCTCTCTCATTCCCTCAGCATCCATTCCCAGGCTTCCTCCTCTTCCACGAGGTCCTGCCCTGAATCTGTTCCTTCCTTCTCAGAAGATAACCACGTCTACTTCACGGGTCACTTCTGAACCTGCGTGGCCATATGTCCTCAGTTTCCTGCTCTTGCCATGAGATCTCTCTGCATTCACCCTGTTGCTCGCTTATCCCTTTCAGTCAACTTTCTGTTTGCTTCCCGGATTCCATCTGTTTGTCTCCTTAGAAGCCTCGCTCTGTAGCTCCTCTCTCCAGACTGTTTTAAGTTAGCATCGATCGACTATTTTCATATTCTGCACCAGACACTCACATAAAAGCTCTGCATAGTTTATTTCCTATGAATTCCGTAACAGCCCTGTAGAAAGAGTACTGCTTCCCGGGATTTGTCTCTGTCTTGGTCTCTGTCTCTCCTCTTTTGCTCTCAGGCATATAAACATTGCTCAACTCTTAACAAAACCTTCCCCTGATCCTGCTATGGCTTCTCCCTTTGGCCCTACACCCCTGCTTCCCTTTACTACCAAGCTTCTTGAAAGACTACCCTCCACATTCTCTCTCTTCCCCCTTTACCCCCTCCTCCTTCCTGAAGCTTTGCCTGTGGAGACTGCACTTACTGACCGCGCAAGACAGTCTCCCGCCTGTGAAATCCAGTGGACACTTTTCAGCCTTTACCTCACTTGATGCTGCCACCTGCGTGGTGTCTAGGCCCTTCTGCTTTAAGCATTCTCCCACACCGACCCTCACCAACCCTCACCACAACACATTTCCCCGATATTCTTCTCGCTTGGAAAACTTTTCAACCTGTCCTTGAGTGACTGTTTTGAGTCCATTCCTTAAATACCAGTGTTCCCCAGGGATCTGTCCTCATTCTCTTCTCTGAGTGATCTCATTCGTTCGCACGCCGCCAACCATGACATACAGACCAAAGATGCCCACGTTTCTGTCTGAGTCCAGATCTCTGCCCTGCCTCCCACCCTTATCCATTTTCTTCACTGGATAGCAACTCTTAGATGCTTCCAAACCAATCATCCTTGTTCATCCCAAATCTGTTTCTCCTCTCAGATCCCCTACTTTGGTGCATTCAGGGTTCACATCACCACATGAGCAAGTCTAACCAGGTAGCCATTCGCCCTTGACTTCAAAATTTTTCCATTTGGTTGCAGAGAATGACTCATACAGTTATTCTCTTAGACAGTTTTGAGGGGTTAGATCTTCTGTGATGGTTGGACATTAGACATTCTACTTATAGCCTTTAAGTTTCAATCATTTCCATAGTGAATATTTTTGATAAAGCATTTCAGAAATTCATTGTAGGAGGTTAGGACTTCAGTGTGGTCAACATGGGAAAGAAATAGCTTACTTCATTAGGGATAAAAAGAGGAAAACCTCTTTGTTCTCTTAGTGTCATGGCAGGAGTTAAGTATTATCTGTTTCTTGTCAGCTGCCCATCTGCACTGAACTTCTAAGGCTCTGCTGAGCTTTTGCCTACTTAGGATGACTCATATGCTTCTTGAAATAATATATAGAGATTTTTCTTCCTGCAACAGCCTTGATACTTCTTTCTGCAAGTCTCTGGTTCTGCCTGTATACTGTTTTCTGAATCTTTGCTAATACCCTCCCAGCTATGAATCAAAATGGGCTGGCAAAGAGAATGCTATCAGAGATTTCATCAGATTTACCTTCGAATTCTTTTATTATCATCGGGCATGTCGATATCCGGGTTGAATTGGTAATGAAGGAGTTCGGTCCCAAAGAGATCATATTCCAAGTAACAGCCAAGTTGAGCAAACTCTAGTAGTTCCTTTTTATCAAGTATAGTCCTAGAGACAGTAAGACAGACACACTGTTATTACCAAGAGCACATCTTCCACTTACACAGATTAAAAGTTCTAAGTGCGCCATGTACTGAAGCATAATTAAAGTAGCAGACTTTTTGAGTTGGCTCTATGATTTAACTGTAAGATAGTAAATGCAATTTGTTACTTTACCCTTATCTGAAAGGGAGTTTTCCTTTGTAAAGCTCTGGGGAACTATAGACATTTTAATTATGCTGTCATTACTCAATAACAACTTTTAATTCTCCTTCAGAATTGTCTTCAGGCTATCTTCCATATTCTTCTGAAAATCCTTCATAGACATGGGACAGCTATGAACTCTGGAAGCTAGCAAAGGGAATTTGGCATCAGTCTGGTGAATTAGGTGAGTAATACTAATCTGGGTAAAAGTAATAGAGTGATTTTCTTGTGAAGATCATAAAGTGGCTCCAAAATTAATTCCAATGTCATTTTGGGATATATCATCATTTGTGAATGTTATTGCAACTTTTCAAAAAAGGGCAACACCCCTCAGATATTTGTGTTCTGGTGTGCCTAGTTTTTAAATAGAATTTATTATTTCATGATAATTTTTATGGATATCTTCTCATTTCTTTATAGAGATCATAGTAAGAATAGCACTGTTTTATGATGTAAGACTATGTAAATGAACAGGAAAGAATAGGTGTGTAAGAGAAGTACCAGATACAGACAAGGGAGCAGAGTCCAGAGCAAGAGTAGATGATCTCAAGAAATTTAGATTATAACAAGTAAAAAGGGGTGCATGAAGTTAACCCCAAAATTACCATGGTAGAGATTCAAACACATAGAGAAGAAAGAAAGAAAGAAAGAAAGAAAGAAAGAAAGAAAGAAAGAAAGAAAGAAAGAAAGAAAGAAAGAAAGAAGGAAAGAAAAAGGGAGAAAGAGAAATCGGGAGACAATATGGAAAAAATGTGAATGAAATACACACCCTTTAGACATTCTAAGGAGGGGAAGGGAGGGCAGGGTGCAGAGAATGGAAGTGATTGAAATCCCAAATTGACCTGACACAGACTTGGAGTATCAGATGATCATTGTCTTATTAGGCTTTTGTCTACTGATGGATTAAAGTACTGTTATATGTCTATAAATCTGCTTTAAAGAGGTCAGAAGTATTTTCAAGGCCTTTCCTCTAAACCATAGGAGGACCAATTAAGCCTCTGTGTGTCATGAGTGCTAGAGGTTTCTGCTGTCTTGGGATGCTACCTCGGAGTTGACTATTGAATTTTGCTCTAAGCAGTCATATTGTAGCTGGTTCCATTTTTTTCTATTCAACGGTTCAGCATAACTGATAGTGCACAGTGTTGTTTTAGGCAGGGAGGCTAAAATATCTTTCTTTTACACTATAAAAAGTGCATTTGTTCTGTGCTATCCTCTGCTAATACCACTCCTTTTCCATCTTCTTACCCTGGAGACTATCTTTGGCTTCTAAAATTACTTGCCTCAGAGAATATGTATTTTTCTATAGTAGACACATTGTGTTTTCCCCCAAAGAACCATGCTTAAAAACAAAATATACAAAATTAAAATAACATAAGAGGGAAGTTGAGTGTGTTTCTTTTGAGTCGGTTCCTTCCGTTTGTTAATTCCCAATATGGGCCAGGTGCTGGGGATGAGTGCGGAGACAAGCAGGGTATGAAGGTGCCAGTAACACCTTGGATCAGACTCCTAGTTCTGCCCCTAATGTCTTTTACTTTCCTTTGGCCTAATGCCTTGAGACTAAGTTTTTGTAAATTTTAAGTGATATTTTGAAGTACGTTTTCAACTGAGAAAGTGTATGGTTAATGAAAAGCAGTAGGAGAGTTTTTAGTCTTAGTTGCAATTGAAAACAAGAAGTGAAGTTGCTTATCATCATAATAGCTGAAAATTATAAGAACTCACTTGTGTCTGGCATTCTGCGAAGCACTTTATATCTATTACCCCATTTAACCTTCTCCATAATTCCACTGATCTCAATTTTACAGATGGAGAATTGGAGAAGTGAGAGATTAGAAACTTATTCAAGGTGCTGTGTTAGAATATGAGTTCATTTCAATGCTAAAGTCAGATATCTTAACCGTCATTCTATATGACGTCTACTGCCAAACATTTTGTGCTCAAAGAACATTGTCCAGCATTATATTGACGATAGCACACATAGTTTATTTTGAACTTGATTTCCTTCCCCTCAAAATGCACTTGAAAAATGGGGAATTTCCCTTCAATGGGTAGCATGGAGACAAGGCAGTGATAAACCTGAAAACTAAGAAAGAATTATTTTGTAAATTTCTTTAATCGTTAGCTCGGAGTATAAATATGTATAGTAGGCAGTAGTTGACTGTTACTCTTATATTGGACAATTTGAATGATGTGGTCAAAGGAGGAGAAGGAATTACATTAGTGATGACCATTGCTTACTGTCTTACTAGGAACCTGTTGTTGCTCTAAGCCTCTTACAAATATTAAGGGACACATATTAAGGGTAGACCTCTCTCCTGAAGTCCAGGATTGCATATCTAACTGCCTGTTTGCCTTCTCCATGTGGATGTCTCATAGGCAGCTATAACATGTCTCAAACTACAGCCTTCATCTACCACCCTAAACCAGCTGTTCCAACACCCTTCCCTCTCTCTCCTGATGGCAGCTACATCTATCCATTTTCTCAGGCTAAAAAGCTTACAGTCATCCTTGACTGCTTTCTCCATCTCACACTACACATCCAGCCTATTGGGACAGCTTTTTGGTTCGACTTTCAAAATGTGACCAGAATCTGGACATGTCACCATCACTCCTGCTACCACCCTTCTGGTCCAAATCACCGCCATCTCTTTCTCACCTGCTCTCCTCACTTTTCCGCCTTTGCTTTACTACAGTCCATTCAAATATAGCGATGAAAACGCTATCACCACAACTAAGTCAGATCAGGTCTCTCATGCGCTTAAAACTCACGAGTGACTTCCCGTTTCCCTCAGAGAAAAACCCAAGGTCTTGCAGTGGCCCATGAGGCCATGTGTGATCCCTGTGATGTGGTCTTATAACAGCTTCATCTAAGAGAGGAAAGGGGAATGTGGGGATCGGATTCTCCAGATGTCAATTTTATATAAATGCTTCTGATATCATAAATGTTATCTGAAGAATATCATGTTTAATAAGATTCATCAGCACATGTAAGTTTCAGAAGTAATCCCTGGGAATTCTTATTCTGTAGAACAGCACAGAAGGAAGTATGATTTAATGGGTTGGGGGGACTGGTCCTTTTAAAAATTTCATAGTCGCATGGAAAGGAGATTTCTTCAGAAGAGGAACAAAAGCTGATATTTTAGATATTTGGGAAATGTAGTTAAAAAATGAAGCTGACAAATTTGCTATCGGTAAAAAGCCATGAGATAGATAGATGAAACCATACATTATATATTACATACTATATATTATGCATTGCATATTATTATTTTTACTGACATTTGGTGATATGACACCCTTTGGATAACTGAACATCAGTGTGAGGGAAGCTGAGAAATGAATTCACTTTCATTCTCCTTACTGATGTGCAAAATCTATGGGGAAAAAATATCATCAGTGATCGTAATTTTCAAAAGGAATCCTGAAAAAAACCCAGAGTTTGCTATGAGATGTTAATGGGGGCTAGAATGGGAGGGATAAATGAAGCAAAATACAAACAAACAAAACACATAATAATCACCAGGTATTTAAAACAGCCCTATCTCATTTAATCCTTGCAAAAACTGTAAAAGGAAAGTATGATCATCCCCATTTCATAGCAAAAACCGTATGAGGAAAGTCTGATCATCCCTATTTCATAGATGAGGAAACTAAGACTCAGAAAAGCTACATAACTCAACTTCCAAAATGACAGGTTGAAAACAAAACCAGACTGTGTTTGTCTCAGAAGCCATGTTCTTAGGCCATGCTGCCCCTCGTGTGATGGGAGCATCACCCACATACTTCTCACCAGCACTCAGCTGTGAGTCACGCACCCCACCACAAAGATGTCTTGGAGCAACCCTGCACCATAAATGCCTACAAGGTGACTTCACCACATTAAATTGGCATTCATTTGGATGACTTCCAGGGACTGTCAAGGTGCTACTGAAGTTGCATTTATGCAAGTGACTTTTTTTTCTCTTGGAAGAAGGCTCGACCCCAAATGTCAGAATGGTACCATGGGAAAATGTACTCTGCTTGACGTCTTTCAAATGAGGATTAGCAAAGGTCCTGCCCCTCCTAGTCATCAGTGATCTCATAGCACTTCTTATATAAGTGGAGGTGTCAACTCCAGCCAGTTCTGCTCATTCCATATTCTAGATCCATGAAAATTATCTTCTTTCTTATTCCAGTCTTCTCTAGCCTTTAAGGTATGTATTTTTCACCTCTTGCCCTAACACGCAGTGAGGTGATTTTGAGATACAGAGGCTACTGCCTTTCACACTGGAGAAAATCCCTCCTTCAAGGTGGATGAAGTGATTGCAATGTCATTTGTAAAATATCCTGGGATATCCTGGGAAGAAATTGAAATTTTTGTATCAAGTCTTTGTTCTTGTCATTCATATTTCACATATATATGTATATATAACTTTCTTCTATTGCATGTTTTATACTTTTGCTGCCCAACTCATAATCTAAGTCTCTCTATATAAGGAACAGGCATAAATATAGGACAAATGTACTGCCATCAGTCAAAAAAAAAAAAAAACCAAGGTACCTAAAGTGATCTGGCAATCTTCATTTTCAGAATATGGTTATCATTTACCAGCATTTTAAGGCTGGTACCAAATCGCAAGAGAGTTGATTCTGTTTTTCAAACCTCTTTATATTCTAGCTCTTATCCAAGTGCTGAGGGGTTTGGTTTAATGTCAAAATGCATTCTGAGTGGGAGCAAGGAAGTCTGTGTGAAGTGATAATTTAGATGAGGGTCTGTGGGCTGTCTAGGTAGGAAGAAGTAAGAAGCAGAGGAAACGATATGATTCGTGGGCCTGATCAAGATGATAATAGTATCTAACATTTGTCTTGGGCTTTCCAGTTTCAAAGAACTCTCAAATACATTATCTCATTTCATACATTCAGGCACACCTTCATGAATTAATTCAGCAAGGGCCTACTATCTTGTACTATCATTTACTTTGTCCTAGCCTCTGCTAGGCATAGAGATATGAGGAAGAAATTTGAGCTGCTGTCTTCAGGAATGTAAAGTCTAAGGGAAGGAGATAGGTATTTAAGCTAATAATTAAAATTAAAAGTGTTGAAAGCTCTTTTTAGTATAATTAAATACAAAGTGTTATGAAAGAACAATGAAAGGAGTAACTCATTTCAGTGGAGTCTATTGAATAGAAGACTGTTCAGAGAAAGATTGGTGAGGTTCAGGTGTTGAGGGATGGATGATAAAGAACAGCACCTGTTGAGATGGAAAGAAGGAAAGAAAGAAAGAATCTTGTTACTAAAGATAAAGTTGTAATTGTCAGAGCTAAAGTGCTTGAGGGTAGAAGCAACCAACCATCTCTCCATCCACCCATCTATCCATCTACCTAGAAAAATTATTGATCATCAACTTATAGTATGACATATTAGCTGGATAAACAGAAAATAGCACACTGTCCCATCTTTTAAGAAGTTCAGCATCTATTATAAAAAGGAGACATAGAAACAAATAATTGTTTTACAGACCTACCAAGTGTAATAACAAGAGTACCTCTAGGAACTGGGCTGGCTCAAAGAAAGGGCTAACAGATCCTGCTTGGCTCGTTCAGGAGAAGCTTTGTAAAGAAGTAAACCTCTCATGAGCTGCAGATTGAAGAAAGGCACTGCCAAGTAGATAGGAGAGAATGGATCCTTCACAGCAGAGAGACTAGCTTGTGTGAGAAGCAGGTAAGAACAATGAGCACATGGCTCTCAGCGTCACAGTCCCTGTGGCATTGACTGAAATTTGGTGCATGTGCTAGAGATTATGGAAGATGAAGTGGAGGGATAGGTGTAGACCAGATGATCAAGATGTCTGGATTTTGTGCTGAAGGTGAAGGGGTCCTTAAAGAGCTGTAAGTCAGGGTCGAGCAGTGTAATCCAATTTGCATTTGGAAAAATCAAAATGGTGGCCACATGGGCAAAGCTAAGGGAGCAATTTCTGTTTGGAGACTATTAGTGGTTCAGATGACAGGTGAGGCCTGACCCAAGTTAACGACAGAGGACTGAATAGGAGGGGTCATATTTGGAGACCTTAGTGAGATAGACAGGTTTCATCGTGTGAGGGTACAGGAAAGGGAGGAATTTAACATCTGGTTGGATAATGCTGTCCTTTGACAGGAATAGGGCAAACAGCAGGAAGAGTAAGTGATGTGTCACTCTCCCCATAGGGACAGCAATGGAGAAGGAGAATCAAGGGCCTGTCTTGGGCAGTTGATTAGATGTTAGTGTCATTGAATGATACCAAGAGCATGCGACGAGCCCATTCTGAAACTCACAATCGACTGGTGAAATAATTATGCCACGTATTATCATTATTGCATAGGTGAAGAAACTAAAGCTTGGATCTTTTAAGTGATCGGAACCCCAGGAATTCCTACTCTTAAGTGCATTTTCCATTACACTGTACTGTGACTTTGTGGTAATCTGTCAGCCATTGGCCTGGAGACTTTGTTCCATGATTTAGCAGTGCTGATTTTAGATCAGACCAGCTCAGGGCCTGACACAGAGAGAAACACAGGACATATTCATTGCTGAAACTAATGAACTTGACCGAGTAATTTTTTAGAGTTGGCATACAAATACAGTAATAAAGGGATCTGTAAACAAGTGATTTATTAAAAACAATGTTGAATTTCAAAGACTGATTCTTTTTAAAATTATTTATCACAAAGTAATCACAAAAAAAACCTCTTTGTCTCTCTCCCTGCTGAATTCTTCAGTTTAAAACCAATGGATATAAAAATAAATAAATAAATAAAAATAAAACCAATGGATATTTGTACAGACAGTATTATGTGAGATTCTTTATTATTTTATGGGAGTTTTTCAACAACTGCTTAAGAGAATTACTAAGCTCACCAGAACTAACTATCCATGTAATAATCTGTGAATGTTTAAATATTTATCATGGAATGTTTCAAAGAAATTAATATGTAAATTACTATAATCTAATAAAGTCGATATTAATATAATTCTAAAACACTATCATGTATATTGCTATATTGCTAATAGCAGTTACACCTTATAAACCTGAAAATTCTTAATTGATAAATTTCAATTAATTTATTTTTAATGCCAACATAGGAACTAAATAGAATGAGGCAAGTTGGGTCTGTTTTTTTTTTTAGTTTTAATTCCAGTGTGGTTAACATACAGTGTTATATTAGTTTCAGATGTACAATGTAGTGATTCAACAGTTCCATAGATTACTCAGTGCTCACAAGACAAGTGTGCCCTTAATCCCCTTAACCTATTTCACTCACCCCTCCATGTAGCTCCCCTCTGGTGACCATCTGTTTTTTCTCTAGTTAAGAGTCTCTTTTTTTTTGGTTTGTATATCCCTTCTTTTTTTTTTTTTTTCCATTCTTTGTTTGTTTTGTTTCTTAAATTCCACATATGAGTGAAGTCATATGGTATTTGTCTTTCTCTGTCTTATTTCACTTAGCATTATACTCTTTAAATTCACCCATGTTGTTGCAGATGACAAGATTTTGCAATGTCTTTTTTTATGTCTGAATAATATTCCATTGTATATATAACACTTCTTCTTTATCCATTTATCTATTGATGGACACTTGGGTGGCTTCCATAGTTTGGCTACTGTAAATAATATTGCAATAAATATAGGGACGCATATATCCCTTTGAATTAGTGTATTTGTATTCTTTGGGTAAATCATCAGTAGTGCGATTCTTGGAATGTAGGGTAGTTCTATTTTAAATTTTTTGAGGAAACTCCATAGTCTTCCACAGTGACTGCACCAGTTTGCATTCCCACCAACAGTGCACAAGAGTTCCTTTTCTCCACATCCTCACCAACATTTGTCGTTTCTTGACTTTTTGCGTTTTAGCCATTTGTTAGGTGATATCTCATTGTGGTTTTGATTTGCATTTCCCCAATGGTTGAGTGAAGCTGAGCATCTTTTCATATGTCTGTTGGCCACTGCATGTCTTCTTTGGAGAAAGTTCTGTTCATTTCTTTTATCTGTTTTTTAATGGAGTGTGTGTGTGTGTGTGTGTGTGTGAAGTTGTGTAATTTCTTTATATATTTCTAATACTAACTCTATCAGATACCTCATTTGCAAATATCTTTTCCCATTCAGAAGGTTGTCTTTTAGTTTTGTTGGTTGTTTCCTTTGCTGTGCCAAAGTTTTTATTTCGATGTAGTCTCAATGTTTTATTTCTGCTTTTGTTTTCCTTGTCTCAGGAGAAATATCTAGAAAGATGTTGCTATGACCAACATCAGAGAAATCACTGGTTATGCTGTTTTCTAGGATTTTTATGGTTCCAGGTCTCACATTTAGGGCCTTGACCCATTTTGAGTTTATTTTTATGTATGGTGTAAGCCAGTGGCCCAGTTTCATTCTTTTGCCTGTAGCTGTCCAGCTAGCCCAACATCGTTTGTTAAAGAGACATTTTTTTTCTCATTACATATTCTTTAATCCTTTGTCAAAGATGAATTACCAGCTAATTGTGGGTTTATTTCTGGGCTTTCTGTTGTGTTCCACTGATCTCTGCATCTCTTTTTGTGCCACTACCATACTGTTTTGAATCCTACAGCTTTGTAATATAACATGAAATCTGGAATTGTGATACCTCCAGTTGTGTTTTTCTTTTTCAGGATTGCTTTGGTTATTTAGGGTCTTTTGAGGTTCCATACAATTTTTAGAATTGCTTATTCTGGTTCTGTGAAAAAAAAAAGCTGTTGGTATGATAGGGATTGCACTAAATTTGTAGATTGCTTTGGGTAATATGAATATTTAACAATATTTGCTCTTCCAATCCATGATCATGGGATATATTTCCATTCGTGTTGTCTTCAATTTCTTTCATCAATGTTTTATAGTTTTTAGAATACAGGTCTTTCACCTCTTTGACTAAGTTTATCCCTAGGTATTTTATTATTTTTGGTGCAATTGTAAATGGGATTGTTTTCTTAATATATCCTTCTGCTGCTTCATTATTAGTGTATAGAAATGCTATGGATTTCTGTACATTAATTTTGTATCCTGTGAATCATTTATCAATTCTAATAGTTTTTTTGTGAAGTCTTTAGTATTTTTTAGATATAGGATCATGTCATTTGCAAATAGTGATAGTTTTACTTCTTCCATACCAATTTGGATGACCATTACTTCTTTTTGTTGTCTTATTGCTGTGTCTAGGACTTCTAGTACTATGTGGAATAAAAGTGGTGAGAGTAGATATCCTTGTCTTATTCCTGACCTTAAGGGAAAAACTCAGTTTTTCTGTGAGTATGATGCAAGCTGTGGGGTTTTCATGTAAGGCCTTTATTTGCTGAGGTATGTTCTCTCTAATCCTACTTTGTCGAGGGTATTTATCATGAATGGATGTTGTATTTTGTTAAATGCTTTTTCTACATCTATTGAAGTAATCATATAGTTTTTGTCCTTTTTCTTATTGATATGACATATCAGATTGATTGATTTGGAAATATTAAACCACCTTTGCATCCTGGGAATAAATTGTGGCAAATGATTTTTTTTAATGTATTGTTGAATTTGGTTTCCTAATATTTTTGCAGAGGATTTTGGCATTTATGATCATCAGAGATATTATCCTGTGGTTCTCATTTTTTTGTGGTATCTTTGGTTTATGGGTAACGCTGGCCTCATAGAATGATTTTGGAAGTTTTCCTTCCTCTTCTATTTTTTTGGGACTAGTTTGAGAAAAATAGGGACTAGCTGTTCTTTAAGTGCTTGGTACATTTCATCTGTGAGGCCATTCAGACCTGGACTTTTGTTTGTTGATAATTTTTTGATCAATGATACAATTTCATTGCTGTAATTAGTCTGTTAAAGTTTTCTATTTTTTCCTATTTGAGTTTTGGTAGGTTATATGTTTCTAGGTTTTCCAATTTGTCGACATATAAATTTTCATAATATTCTATTATAATCATTTTATTTCTGTAGTGTTGGTTGTGATTTTGCTCGGTCATTACTGATTTTATTTATTTGTTTATGTACTCCTCCCCCTTTTTTTCTGTGATTAGTCTCCCTAGAGATTTATCAATTTTGTTGATCTTTTCAAAGAACTTGTTCCTGGTTTTATTGATCTTTTCTATTGCTTTTTTCATTTTGATGCCATTTATTTCTGTTCTAATCTTTATTATTTCCTCCCTTCTGCTGGCGTCAACCTTTGTTTGTTCTTCTTTTTCTAGCTCCTTTAGGTATAAGGTTAGGTTGCTTAATTGAGACTTTTTCTTTCTTTTTGAGTTGATGTATTGCTACATACTCTCCTCTTAGAACTGCTTTTGCTGCATCCCAAAGATTTTGGATTGTTGTGTTTTCATTCTCATTTCCATGTAATTTTTGATGTCTTTGATTTCTTAGTTGACCATTTCATTATTTAGTGACATGTTATTCAACCTCCATGTATTTGTGTTTTTTCCAGGTATTTTCTTATGGTTGATCTAGTTTCATAGTGTTGTGGTCAGAAACAATGCATGGTATGATTTCAACTTTTTGAATTTGTGGAGACTTGTTTTGTGGCCTAATATATGATCTATTCTGGAGAAAGTTCCATGTGCACTTGAAAAAAATGTGTCTTCTGCTGTTTTAGGATGGAATGTTCTGACTATATATATTAGATGCATCTGGTCCAGTGTGTCATTCAGTCATTCTCCTTGTTGATTTTCTATTTGGATGAACTGCCCACTGATGTAAGTGGGATGTTAAAGTCCCTTACCATTATTGTATTACTATTGATTATTTCCTTTATGTTTGTTAGCAAAAGCTTTATGCATTTGGATTCCTCCATGTTGGGTGCATGAGTATTTACAATTGTTATATCTTCTTGTTGGATCGTCCCTTTTGTTATTATATAGTGTTCTTCTTTGTTTCTTGTTATGGTCTTTGTTTTAAAGTCATTTTTTCCAATATAAGTATTGCTATGCCGACTTTCTTTTGACATCCATTTCCATGATGTTTCTCCATCCCCTCACTTTTAATCTGCGGGTGTCTTTACGTTGATAAGTCTCTTGTAGGCAGTATATAGATGGGTCTTGGTTTTTTATCCATTCTGTCATCCTATGTCTTTTGATTGGAGAATTTAGATCATTTATATTCAAAGTAATTATTGATAGATGTGTATTTATTGCTATTTTGTTACGTGTCTTGTGGCTGTTTCTATAGATTTTTGCTGATCCTTTCTTCTCTTGCTCTATCATGGTTGGCTGGCTCCCTTTAGTGATATACTTGGATTCCTTTCTCTTTATCTTTGCATATCTGTTATTGGTTTTTAATTTGTGGTTACAATTAGGTTTGTGTATAACATGCTGTGCATGTAGCAGTCTATATTAAGTTGATGGTAGCTTAAGTTTGAACCCATTTTTTGCTCCTCTCTCTCCTACCCCAAGTTTTAATTATATGGTGTCATATTTTTATATTCTTTTATTTTGTGAATCCCTTGACTGAGTTTTACAAATATACTTACTTTTACTGCTTTATGTTTCTTACTTTTCATACTTTTATTTATGGTCTTTCTTTTCCACTCAGTAAGTCTCCTTTATGTTTCCTGTAGGGCTGGTTTAGTGGTCATGAACTTATTACCTTTTGCTTGTCTGAGAAACTATTTCTCCTTCTATTCTGAGTGATAGGCTTGCTGGATAGAATATTCTTGGCTGCATATTTTTTCCTGTCAGCACTTTGAATAGATCATGCCACTGCTTTCTGGCTTACAGAGTTTCTGTTGAAAAATCTGCTGATAGCCTGATGGGGTTTCCCTTGCATGTAACTGTCTTCTTTTGCTGCTTTTAAATATATATATATATTTGGGGCGCCCGGGTGGCTCAGTTGGTTGAGTGACTACCTTCGGCTCAGGTCATGATCCTGGAGACCCAGGATCGAGCCCTGCATCAGGCTCCCTGCTCGGCGGGAGGCCTGCTTCTCCCTCTCTCACTCCCCTTGCTTATGTTCCCTCTCTGGTTGTATTTTTCTCTGTCGAATAAATAAATAAAATCTTTTTAAAAAGTCAAAAACATTTAAAATTTATTTATTTATTTACTTACTTACTTACTTACTTATTTCATGGAGGGGGAGGAGTAGAGGGAAAGGGAGGGAGATAATCTTAAGCAGATTCCTCCCCACTGAGCACAGAGCCTGACATGGGCCTCAGTCCTAGGACCCTGAGCTCATGACCTGAGCTGAAATCAAGAGTCAGAACTTCAACGGACTGAGCCACTCAGGTGCCCCTTTTTGCTGCTTTTGATTTTTTTTAAATCAGACTCTTTAGCATTTTTACCATGTGTCTTGTCATGGACCTCTGAGAAGATCCACTGAAGCCTAGGTGAGTAGGACTTGGTGTAAACAAGTTAGGTAGTAGATGAAGGTGCCCTGCTAGTTCCCACAGGTGGCTGTGTGTTTATGATGAGGGGTGAGAGAGGGAGATGACATCTGACAGCTCTTTTGTTCTGGAAGGGGTCTTCCAATGATCCCTGCCCCTCCAGATATGCTCTGAGATGAATAAATAGTTTTCCCTCTCACTATCTCCAGGAACTTTTCAAACTGCTGCTTCTAGGCTGTATCTCTGTGGGCTCTTTGTTGTGTTATCTCCTCAAGGGCAGGCATTCAGCTTCCTCTTCCACTCCTGGCTTTCCCAAAACTGAGCCCACCAATTTTTAAAATTCCAGATTTCAAGTCCCTCTGGTTAAATTCTGGTAAGAACTCACGAAATTTGGCCCTCTTGCTTTGAAAGCCAAATGTTCTGGAGATTTGTCCTCTGTGTGCAAGCTCCCCCAGGTATTAATCTATTTTTCTCTCCTCTTCTTGCCCAGGGCTGCCCCCATGACCCAAGGACAGCCAGCCCATTTTGCTCCACACGGTGTCTCCACCCTTTTTGCCCTCTTTGATGTGGCTTCTTCTCTACTTTCAGTGGCAGTTTGTTCTGGTAGTCTTCAGGATATTTCTGGGTTATTCACGCTGATGCATTATTGCATTATATTTGTGGGACAAGGCGAGCTTACAGTCCTCTTACTCTGTCATCTTCCCAGCCTCCCCCTGAAGAAGGTAAGTTCTTAATGTGTGGTCTAAACATTGCCTATGGATAGAAAGTATAACTTGTTATTTCAATTTAAATATTGCCCAGAAACTTTGGTCTCACACAAAGCAGACCTGCGTTAGAAATGGTGCAGTCACATGAACACGCTCGTTTATTCCATATATGTAAGCATTTTAAAGCTTCATTTATCTTTTTTGCATTAAGGCATTGCTTTTATGGAATCCTTTCAACATGAGAAAACAATTGGGAATGAAAGGCAGTAGAAAAATAATTCCGGTTGTTCTGTATTAATTATATTAATTAATTATCTACAGTTGAATAAGCATCTTCCTCGTACTTTATTCACTTCCCTGACCGCACGGGTCCCCACCTTACAGATATATTTAATGACATCATAGAAGGAATGATGTCACGCTTTCAATATTATGACTTAAGTGTCAGCTTACGCAAAAGGAACAGATGGCCGCAAGAGAGAAAAACCCTTATTTAAATTAGACTAAAACCAGAAGTTGGCTCTGAATTGTGAAGCGTAATTAAAACTTTATTTTAAAATACATTTCACAGTTTATATAGCCTAGGAAGAGCTTTTTACCATATGAACTTTCCAGCTGCCACATAGCACAAAGGAGCTTGCGTTTTTCATGTAAGTCTATACACAGTTCAGGGAATTATGGCACTGAGAAGAGTGAAGATAAATCTCATAGATATAGCAATCCTATTTGTTAAAATGTCACATTCCATGGGAATGGTGTCAGAATCATGAAAAATTGGTCTAGAAAAAAAAATTAAAAGGTTTAGGTGGGTATAATGTACTGGAGAGAATACTGACCAGTGCCTTCTCTGGCCCCAACATGGGCTGGTCTGCCCATCCTTCCATTAAAGAGTACAATCTGGGATACTCCATAAATATCAATCACCAGCATAATTTAACTACATTTTATTTGGCATTATTTTTGTATTTTAAGATATTCTGCTACCTTTCAGTCTGTCACATGTTAGTCTGGATTTTTTTTTTCTTTCCTTATTATATAGGTCCTGCAATGAAAGTAAATCCATGATAAACAATTATAGGGTGGAAATCCACTTAACACTTTAAGGATTAGAAGTCATTTTTCTTAACCCCTTTTGACAGATGAGCAAAGAACCGGAAGGCTTAAGTGACTTGTCCAGGGCCATGCAGAGGTGCTGGTATCAGAATCAGAACTTAAGCAACATGACTCCAGCACCCCGTTTCTCCCTCATCCCATGTGGAGAACGTACATAGAAGGAGTATACACTGCAGTGGTTGGTGAGGGAAGAGCTGCTGCCAATATCATCACACAATCTGAACCTTAAACATATTCAGAGCATGTTTCTATGTCAGTGAGTCCTCCTACAAACCAACGTAGATCTTTACATAAAATCTGGCCACAGTGTGACAAGTTAGAGACAAGCGGCCACAACGACATGTTTTTTTCTTCCTAGTTTTTCTTTCCTATCATTTGGCATAAGGACAGCAAAAGAAATGTCAGTGGACATTAGTAAACTTAAAAGAGGGGGGTGTTCTTACTACATATTTTCTTTCAAAGACTCTCACTTGCTTATCAGGCCTCTACTTTGTTGCCTGAACTGATTTCTTTAGTTTTTCACTCCATGGTAGGATCTGAGCCAACATGACTAAATAAGTTGTCTTTTCTATAAATAATGTGCACAATGTATATACTCTACAGTGTGTACTCATTCCTCCCAGGCATACTCTCCTTATGCACATAATGCATGCATATGCATAATGCTAATAATAAAGTGTTAAGAACGACTGCACTGCACACACAAGAGTCTAGATGTTCCAAACGATTTCATGGGTATGACATGCCAGTTGTTCCTTTCCTGAAAATCCTGCCATGCTACTTAAGTATATAAAGATGTTTTGAACAGTTTTAAGTTGGCCAGACATTTGCCTGGAATTGATTTTAAGGGTTTTCATGTTAATTCACTAGTATTCACAGGAATTCAAAATGTGCAGTTCCAAGGATACCAGATAATTTTTGTGTGTGGCTTTTTAAGGACAACTGGAAGGTTAAAAGTCACCATAATTATAATCCAATGATCAGTTTGAAGGCAGCGAATGTGTTGTGTTTCCTGTTATATCCCAGTGTCTGGTACATGAGGCACTCGATAAATATTTGTTGAGTGAATGATTAAATGAATGAATGAAGTCATATTCTACCCTCTTACTCCATCTAATTAAAAGTATGAAAAAATATATCAAAATTGTGTCCTTTAAAGAGTTAGGTGAACTTGGCATGAATAATCAGAGGTATAGAGAATACGGTGGATTATTAGCCCATCCCTTGTGTTCTCACTTCTCTTTCAAAACGTTTGGGTAGAAGTCTTCTACCCTCCACAGGAGGCAGTTTTCAAAGAGAAAGGTGGGCTATATTCCTGCCCCTAATTATTATTGTGCCCCTCATCAAACTGTAGGCCCTGGATTTCCCTCAAAGCCCTGTGCTTTGTTAGACAGATAACCAAGTAGAAAAAAAAGACAGAGACATAGCACTTGCCTTTTTCCCTCCCAGAGACTCAAAACTTAATCCCAATGCCTTCCAGCACTGTCGTTTTACCCAGCTTTCACTGGTAACGAAAAATCGTACTGTCACAAGAATACCTGCAGCTATCCTATAGTACATGACAGATAAAATATCCCTGGAGATGAACTGTAACAAGACCATTCCTGGGGTGTCTTCCTGAATCCTGCACACTCTGTATGAGACTGTGCCGACTGGAAATGTAGATAGAGTTTTAACAGGTAGTAAAATGACAATAAACGATTAAAAGGCATAAAGCCCTTGTAGATTAACTGCCCAAAGGGCTGGTGTTATTTTCCAATAACTGTTGACTTTGGGGGGCTATACTGGGAAGGGCAGCCCCCTGCAGTGTTCCCTAGGGCGAAATTCACAGCCGTCCACAGGCCCATATTTCTTAAAGAGAACAGATGGTTAGGGGAGGGCCTAGACCAGAAGCAGATTTATCTTGTCAAGGTTGTTATCTCTGGTAAACGACCTTAAGCAGGTCACAAATGGTCACATGACAACGATGTGGTTCAGAGGTGTCCTGGAGTGTCCACCATTCATTAACTCTTCCCTCTCAGCGTCCCAGCTGTTCCTTTTGAATCGGTAGATAGCAGTTTTGTTGTTATTGCGGTTGGGGGTGTGTATGTGTGTGGATGCGCGTGTGTGTACGTGTATTTTAAGACAAAATGCCTTATGCATGAATGCTGGTGAAGATTTATGTACCTCCAAAATATTTCATTGCTTTAATGTGATTGTGGACGCCCTGGAGTATTTTATTTTGTATTCTCAAATGATAAAAGTCCTACCTTTACAGGGATAAATGCACCATTCTGAGAGGGGGTCAAGTCTGGGCGTCAGTCCTGGGAGAGCCCAGTGTTGTAAAAGGGCAGAGAGCCAGTGTCCTGACTTGTCACCTCACAATCACAGCAGCCCATGGGCTCAGAGCCTTCTGAATGCCTAAGAAGGCATGGCGGGATGACTCCGTGTTTTGTTGGGTTTGCTTTTCCTGGAGGCTTTGTTTTCTGAATGCTCTACTTTTTGTGTGCTGTCTGTGTATTTTGTTGCACAAAATACATGCCCTTTGTGATTTGTCCCCATTATAAAAGCTGAAATCCTTGCCCTTTCAATGTAGATCAGATTGTGTGTGCAGCCCGGCGGACCTCAGGAGTCTGTGAAAGGCTGACCCAGTCACACTTCAGCCTGGCATCTGTCTTGCTGTGAAGACCCACATCAAAAAGCCAAAGTTGCTAGCGTCTGCCTCTCTGAGTATTATTTTTTTTTCTGTTACTGTATTCCATTTGTTTTTCCAAATGCACTACTTTTTTTCTGAAGCCATTTTTGCCCAGTTGCCTCTCCTCCGAAATGTTCCTACTTCTATGTATTTATTTTTTCAGGCACTGGAACCCTGGGTCGTCCTTAATAGAGGTACAGAATGGGTGGGCTGTTCTCGAAATGGTCTCAGGATTTCCTAGGATGCTCTGAATTTGTCTGATGTCAGGCCAACTTCTCAGTTCCATCCTGAGCCATTCTAAAGGGAGGCATTGGAAAGGCAGCCATTGAAAATCAGATAAGGTAGCTTTGTTATTCAAAAGAAAATACACATATGTGTACATTAATATATATGTTGTTTGATTTTATGAGCCAGGATGTCCTACTATACCTGGAGTTGAGATTTATTTTGCAATTTTTAACAAAAGCTTACTTTCTATTAACAAGAATAATTTTCTAACTTACCTACATGTCTAACTATAAAGAGAATCAGAAATATTCTTCTTTAAGAATCATCATGAGCTCAGGGCGCCTGGGTGGCTCAGTGGGTTAAGCCTCTGCCTTCAGCTCAGGTCATGATTTCAGGGTCCTGGGATCGAGCCCCGCATTGGGCTCTCTGCTCAGCGGGCAACCTACTTCCCCCTCTCTCTCTGCCTGCCTCTCTGCCTACTTGTGATCTCTCGTGCTCTCTCTGTCAAATAAATAAATACAATCTTAAAAAAAAAAATAGAATCATCATGAGCCAGTTCAAGCAGTATGGTCGATGAAATGTTCACAGAAAGCCTTTCTTACATAGTGCATGTGAAATACCGAATAAAATGAAAGGGAAAAAAATCATATTTTTAAGTTCTTGGTTAGGCTAGTGGGGAAGTAAATGACTCACTCACAGTGCAGATACAAGAGAGCACAGAAAGTGAGAGGTAAGGGGAGACCTAGAGCTCCCATTTGCCTGGTGCATGGGGGGTAGTTTAATAGGCCAAAGTCAGATAGAGCCCAGTCTGGATAATTAGGAGGTAAACTGAAAACACATTTCCCATCAGCACATAAAGTGAGTGTGCCTTCATCCCAGACAACACCCATAAGGGCAGAGGAGGAGGTGAAAACCTCCCACAGAGGGAATCTTTGGAGATTATGTGCGTTTCTCAGTCTTGTTTTCTGGTGGAAAGGAAGCAGATTGAGAAAAACCATCTGCAGTAAGAATCCACAGCCACAAGCCTGCATTCACTGTGTTTAGGAGCCAGAATTCATAGAACTTGCGTGGTTCTAAACCCCTCAAGTCAAAAGTTTAAAGAACCACAAAAAGGGATGCCTGGGTGGCTCAGTTAGCTGAGCATCCAACTCTTGGTTTTGGCTCAGGTTGTTATCTTGGGTTGGGTTCTACCTATGAGAATGGGTTCTACACTCAGCATGGGTTCTACATGTTGGGTTCTACACTCAGCATGGAGTCTGATTCAGATTCTCTCTCCCTCTCCCTCCCACTCACTCTGTCTCTATCTCTCTCTAATAAATAACTAAAAATCTTTAAGAAAAATAGTCACAAAAAACCCAAAGGCTGTATGATTCCACTTGTATGAGGTAGAGAGAGTCATCAGATTCATAGAGGTGACCAGTATGGAGGAGGAGTAAGGAGTTGTTGTTCAGTGAGCAGAGTTTCAGTTTGGCAAGATGAAGATTTCTGGAGCTTGGCTGCATGACGATGTGGATGTATTTGACACTACTGAATTTTATCCTTCAAAATGGATGTGAGATGGTAAATTTTATATTATGACTCTTTTACCACAAATAATTTTTTTTTAATTTTTAGAAATTGAGTTTAAAGTAGTCCCAGATTGGTGGTGCCCCCTAACTGCCCACAAGAAATAAACAAAACAAAGCAACAAATGAATGGGGGGAAAAGTCCTGCAGCCTAGGACCCATAATAATTTCCAAGGACTCTAAGATAACAATAACATTTTTTTAACATGAGAAAACAACCTCATGTGAATGAGAGCCCAAAGAACCAACAAACTATAAACTGGAGAGAAAGACATTAGAAATGAGATTTATTAATCACAAGGTAAATATTATATGTTTAATTTTTTTGAAGATTAAATTGAAAACATACTGAAGGAAAAAGAAGTTATCAAAATTAACCAAGTAGAATTAAAAAGTAAACAAATGGGGGCGCCTGGGTGGCTCAGTGTGGAGCCTGCTGAAAGAATCTCTCTCTCCCTCTCTCTCTCTCTCTGTCCCTCCCCCTGCCCCCATGCTAGCTCTTGCTTGCTTGGTTACTCTCTCTCAAAAAAAGAGAGACACCCACCCTGATCAAAATTATATGCCCATTGGTTTAGTAGAGAGCCTCTTGTCAGTTAGAGCTATATTTCCCATAGCACATTGCTAGTCTATGTCTCCTTCCTGCAAAACCAAGTAGGTTTCAACACCTTAAATCTAAATATCCAAAATGAAGAATGTTAAAACCTTTCAAATAAATAAATAAATAAAATAAACAGAGGGGTGACTGAATGGCTCTTAAACACCTGACTTAAGCCCAGGTCATGATCTCTTGGGTGCAGAGATGGAGCTCAATGGATGGGCTCTGCACTCAGTAGGGAGTCTGCTTGAGATTCGCTCCTTCTGCCCCTCTCCCCATGTCTACTCACTCTCCCTCTCTCTCTAAAATAAATCTTTAAAAAAAAATAAACAAATAGAATTTTATAGAATTTTTTAGAAAGGGATTATGGTTTTAAGTTTTCTGTTCTTAATATTATAAACCAAATTGATAGACCAGACAACAGATTGATTTTGCTGGAGAGAGATGTAATAAATAGGAAGATAGAACTTTCAGAAAATAGGTCCAATATGCAAATGGATGGAAACATGAACGAGATGTTAAGAGACATGCAGGATAGGTAATCAGATCCTATGTATATCGACTGGAGTTTATGATGCAAATAATCAAGAACATACAAATGAAGCACTATTTGAAGAGACAATGGCTCAAGATTTCCAGAAACAAAGGAAAAAATACATCTTCATTTCCAGGAATCCCAAGGATAAACTATAAAAAGAAATTCACACTGAGATAGATCATAGTGTAGATAGAGAGTCCCAGAGACAAAAATGTTAAAAACAGAAAGCAAAGGCGGGCTACTTCCAAAGAAGCATAATTAGCATTAGTGGGTATGTCAGTTGAAAATGGGATATCTTAGAAAAGATAACTTTTAAGTAGAATTGTCTATTTTAATTAATTATTATAAATTACCAATTCTATTTAATTATTTCTTATGGATAAAGGAATGAGGGCGTTTTCAGATCCATATATACTAAGTGTTTATTACCAAAACAGACACACACTGAAGGAACTTCAGTGTACCTTAGGAAATTCAAGGATAAAGATCTGAGATGAAGAGAGAATGGTGAGCAAAGAAAATAGCAAACAGAAAGGATACTCTCAGGATATACTGACCATCTCAATGTTTGATGATAATAAGATAATTTCGAATCACTGGGATTAAAAAAAGGGAAATAGACACTCATCCTAGAAAAAAAAAATTAGTATATAAGTTAGATGGTAAGTGATTGAAGCCAAAGAATTCTGAGGCTTTGTATTACCGGGAAGATTGGTAAAATATTTCTTATATTTAAAATTTGATATGTTAAATATACATTTTACATTTTTTTGTTATAACCACCAAAAGGATAGAAATAGTATAGATACCTTCCAAAGTATTATAGGGGAAAGATAAAATATGAAGGTGAAAAAAATCAATAAAAGAAATCAAGAAAGGATGACATTAACTATAACAAAAAGGAAAAAGGTGCAGGGGCACCTGGATAGCTCAGTTAGCTAAGTGTCTGATTCTTGGTTTTGACTCAGGTCATGGTCTTGGGATGGTGAGATCGAGCCCTGCTTTGGGCTCCATGCTCAGCGAAGAGTCAGCTTGAGAGTGTCTTCCTCTGCCTCTCCCCCATTCACACATGCGTGCTCTCTCTCTCAAGTAAGTAAGTAAGTAAGTCAGTAAGTAAGTAAGTAAGTAAATAAATAAATAAATAAATAAGATCTTAAGGAAAAAAAAAAGTGGAAGAAATATTTTAGTAAATGTAATCAATGTTAAAAAAAAAAAAAACAACTGAAGTTTTCATGTAGAAGAAGAGACTGGATAAAACCCAAAACCCAGCCCCATGCTGGGTGTGCATAAGACATATCTGACTTATAAAACTAACACAGAAAGATCGAGATAGCAGTTGAATATATGTTGAAATAAGTTTCAATTTGCCAGGAAAGTAAACAACTTATATGTACTTGATGGCATAGATTCAAATAATATAAAGAAAATAAATGAAATATGTACAACAAGAAATTTAAAAATCCACCATAATAGATTTTAATATACTTCTTTTTTTTTTGTAATCAGTAGATTGAACAGTCACAAAGTCAGTAGGAAGATAGAATATTTGAACATGGTTACTAACTATAGTCTAATGAACCTCTAGAGAGCCAAATAACAACAGACTACAATGTTTTCAAAAACCCAAGAAATATTTATAAAATTTAAAAATGTATATTATCTTACTCATTTGCATGCCATACTTCACATTGTTCAAAAAGAATTTAAAATATCATCCTTCTGGAGGCGCCTGGGTGGCTCAGTGGTTAAGCCTCTGCCTTCAGCTCAGGTCATGATCTCGGAGCCCCGGAATTGAGCCCCACGTGGGGTTGCCTGCTTCTGGAAAGCCTGCTTCTCCCTCTCTCACTCCCCCTGCTCGTGTTCCCTCTCTGGCTGTGTTTCTCTCTGTCAAATAAATAAAATCTTAAAAAAAAAAATCATCCTTCTGGGTTAAAGATGCTACACATGTTCTAAATCATACAAGGTAACATTATCAAATACATTATTTAAAATTCATATGACTTACCCTAGGTCTCACAGCAAATGGTAGAGTCCAAAGATTCTATTCTTCATATTAAGACACATACTACCTCTAAGACAAGGGACTTAGAAGCATCCCTCTACTCTATCAGTACTGCCAGAAGATCTTGAAAATAGCCATGTATTGGTCTTGATACCAACCCAGTTGCCAGGAAAATTGCCTTTACCTTGATGTTGTCAGTTTCTCCATTAATATCCGCCTCCTCCCTTCTGCCACAATAGTAACTTTTAATTTCTTTTCAGCGCAGGGTTTTATAATGTTTCTATTAAGTAGA
Organism: Spilogale gracilis; assembly: GCA_004023965.1. Lineage (NCBI taxonomy): Eukaryota > Metazoa > Chordata > Mammalia > Carnivora > Mephitidae > Spilogale > Spilogale gracilis. Next base: position 45,948 of record PITA01000464.1, read on the forward strand.
AGCATTTTATCATTATACACTCTTTAGGACTGTTCATTTATAGCAGAATACCAGGTGTGACGACGAGGAGCTACCAGTGTGTTAATATGGCTTTATTACAATATGCAAGATAGAAGTAATTGTAATGTATTCTTAGTCCCCTTTGTCCTGTGTTGATTCTTTGATCCATTTCATCTAAAGGCTAACGTCTATCCTTTGCAAGACTGTTAGGTTTCTTCATAAAATGAACTAGCATTAGTGGGTATGTCAGTTGAAAATGGGATATCTCAGAAAAGATAACTTTTAAGTAGAATTGTCTATTTTAATTAATTATTATAAATTACCAATTCTATTTAATTATTTCTTATGAATAAAGGAATGAGGGCGTTTTCAGATCCATATATACTAAGTGTTTATTACCAAAACAGACACACACTGAAGGAACTTCAGTGTACCTTAGGAAATTCAAGGATAAAGATCTGAGATGACAGATCGGTTGAATAAGATAGTCACTTATCTTGTGGACCCCTATACATCTAATATAATGTGGTGGGCTCCCAAAAGGTATGTCCATGTCTTAACCCTCTGAACCTCTGAAAGTGACCTTCTTTGGGGAAAGAGTCTTTGCAATTGTGATGAAATTAAAGATCTTGAGGATCATTCTGGGTTATCTGGGTGGACACTAAATATAATGTGTCCTTCTAAGAAACAAAAGAGAAGGCACAGACAGACAGGAGGGGGCCATGTAAAGAAAGAGGCAGAAACTAAAGTTTTGTAGCCACAAGCCAAGGAATGTGTGGAACAATCAGACAATGGAAGAAACAAGGTAGGATTTTACCCTAGAGCCTTTGGAGGAAGTGCAGTTCTGTCCTCCAGAGCCTTGAGAAAGAAGTCTTGTTTTAGGACGCCTGGGTGGCTCAGTTGGTTAAGCAACTGCCTTTGGCTCAGGTCATGATCCTGGAGACCCAGGATCGAGTCCCACATCGGGCTCCATGCTTGGCGGGAAGCCTGCTTCTCCCTCTCTCAACCCCCTGCTTGTGTTCCCTCTCTAGCTGTGTTTCTCTCTGTCAAATAAATAAATAAAATCTTTTTTTTTTTTTTTAAAGAAGTCTTGTTTTAAGCAACCCAGTTTCTTATCATTTGTTATAGTAGCCATGGGAAACCAAGACTACTACCAAACAAATAATACACCCATTACTATTATGTTTTTTTAAAAGATTTATTTATTTGAGAGAGAGAGAGGAGGGGAAGGTCAAAAGGAGAGGGAGAGAGACTCTCAAGCAGACTTCAGGCTCACCATGGAGCCTGGAGCCCCACACAGGGCTCAATCTCATGACCTCAAGATGATGACCTGAGCCAAAATCAAGAGTAGGACGCTTAACTGACTGAGCCACCCAGGCTTATGCCCCATTATTATGTTTTATAATTGCATTTTCCCAAATTCAGATGACTCAAACCACCAGTCACAACAGCAAATTTGAATACTTGGCAGTTTTCTTCTCAGGGTGAAACCTTCCGCTTTCCCTTCCCTTTATATGTGCAGATAAATTTATCATTCTTAACTGTTGAAAAATACTGAGCAAGTAGACTTGGCAGCTACTGTGGTATCAGAACCTGAGGCAAAGAAGTGAAGTACACAGGGCAGAAGGGTCATGAAGGATCAAGGAAATGGAACACCTCCAACACTAACACGCCCAGAGTCAGGACACAGAACTGGCAGTTTTGACTTTGACTAATGTCTGTTGTGAAATACTGTCATCCAGGTGGTTAGTGGTTTTCTCTAGGTGATTAGTAGTTCGTTAATCTGATCATATTATTTATGTGATCATCCATCATCATCTGGTGACTTGGACTCATTTGGCGACAGTCCGCTTACCTATCGATGTGAGACATCACTGTTTTGGAGACGTCTACACCTGCTTCTTGCAGTACTCGGATAATCTGAAATGGCGCATGTGGATTCCTTCCAGGGTGAATAATAACAGGGCAGCCGAGCTGAGCCTGAGCCTGAGCTGTTGCTTGAAGAACCTTCCTCTCGCTCTCAGCCAGAGGCCAAGAGCAACCAATTTCTCCGATGACACCACACTTGATACTAGTTCCATCAGCTCCATGGAGAATTTCATTAATGAGGACATCAGTAAGCTAAGAAAGAGTGGGAAAGAAAATATTTTATAGCCCATGGAGTTTATCAACCCAGAGTCACCACAGTATGTAAATGGATTTATTCATTTGGTCATTCATTCTTTTAAAAATGTATTTGCCATCCATTCAGTTAATATGGGTCATTGAGAAAGGCCAAATCTCAAATTCAACAGGTTATTCTAAATCAAAGATTCATTAATATCTTATCGTGATTATTTGACAAGAAATCTGTGGCTTTAGGAAGCAATAGGGAAAAAAAGTGTGACTTCATAAAAGTGCATTCAGATGAAGGAAAAAATCTATAATTTAACCTGAGAAACATCTAGAACATAAAGACTGCCCTGGAACCGAGTCAACTGTATCAAATAATCCTTTAATTCTACCTTATTTATGCAGTCCTTAATCCCATACAGCATAGAAGATTCACAGACATTTTTTGATTCTTCAGTATATTTCCACTAAGAGTGGTTGGAAGAAGGTGTCATGCTGACCTCATTTGAAGACTTTGATAGTCTTCAAATAACATAACTGTATAAAAAGCTAAAGGCCTGATTGGAAAACGATGCGATACAAAGATTTTTTATTATTATTTTTATTTTTTAAATCATTTTATTTTTTCAGTGTTCCAAGATTCATTGTTTATGTCCCACACTCAGTGCTCCATGCAATACGTGCCCTCAGTACCGATCAACTAACACGTTGCGAAGACTGCAGCCGACATTCTGTGCCTCACAAGCAGGCAACAGAAGACACATGTGAATACACACGATGGTTATGAGCATGTATAAACACATGCAGGCATGTTTAGAAGGGGAGTACATATATGTGCAAAGAAGCTTCGTGGCTAATTCTTTCTGTTTCTCTCTGCAAGATTTCTTTCTTTCTGCCCATTCTTGCTTAAGATCATATGATAACAAAAACAGGAATGGATTTTCTTCCACCCTTCCTATTTTGTAAAAGAAGGAAACATACTCGCCCATGTGCCAAGTCTCTGCCTGCCAAGTCTCACCCCACAGTGAATTTTTATTGCTGGTTATTATGAAATCCAGAAAGAAAATCGAGGCTACATAACTGAAGTTTATAATGGGAAAATGAGGTTTACAAACAGGCTATGGCATCTCTACGGAGCAGGGATACCACATATCCAAATCTAAATGTTAACGCTTGGGATTTTTCAGTGACTAGTGGGTTAAGTTCTCCTCCCTTGATGCTTTTTTCTTTATGAGATGAAATGTTCCTAATTTGGGTCCCCGCCGGCAGATGTCTTTGCTAGCTAGCACATTTCTGTAGCCTACCCAGCTACCTCTGAGTCGGTGCCATTCCCCAGTGGAGATGGCACAGGGACAATCCAATGTCTGAGGCTCTGGCCTTTCTGAATTGACATGCAAATATTGTCAGAGTCCTCAGGGCTCCTCACCTGCTCCACTGACATGGCTCTGGTCTCTGGAGAGTGAGTTGCGGCCACATAAAACCCAGCTCCAGATATGATATGGACGCCAGTCTCTTCCGCAAGCCGCTTCAGAGTCCTCACGTCGCGGCTAATCCCAGTGGTCGTGTTCTCCACCAGAGCCCCTCCACCTTTGGCTTTAAAATACAACAGTTCTTCCCTTACGGCTGCCATCTCCTGATTCAGCCAGAGATTCTCTTTATGGGAATAAGGGTTTTTTTGAATCCAGAATAAATTTTCCATCGTGATAGGTTCCTGAGAGGTGGCTTCACGGCATGGCGGAGGCGGACAATAACAGCAGTCAAAGGTCATGGTCAGGTGTTCGTGGGTCAGAGTACGGCCCAGCTTGCGGGGCTCTATGGGGCCCAAAACCGTTTGGACTTTCCCACTTAAGGAAGACATTTCTGATGATACCAGCAGATGCTCTAAAAAGTGTTTTCTGGAAAGAAAGGAAAACTATAATCAGAAAATTTAACACACACATAAATTGCATCCATCGGGGATAGGAGGCTGCGAATGTGCACCTGTGTAAGAAAGAGAATCAATGGAACTAGAGATATGATCCCACTCATCACCCTGCCAACGCCAGAGGCAGTCTCTAGTAAATTGTTGAAGTTCGCTGCAGCCTTAAGTGACACGCATGGTGTTAAATGTCCTCCGGCCACCTCCACTGGGACTCCTTTGCCTGATTTAATCCCAGCCTCATCCACTGAAAATATTTCTTGGTATTCAGTTCACAGTTTCCTTTTGCTTAACTTTATCTCATTAGTCACAGCTGTACTTCTTTGGTTAATTCAACAATAATCTCCATTTATAAAAAAAACTCATCATAAAATAACTTACGTCAAAAACAGCCTTGTATCAGAAATTTTTCATTTGTCGTTTTTCAAATAAATTAAATATACTGAGGCTATTGATCACTCCATTACTCATTCACTATCCAAGTGAACAAACTTCTGTTGAAAGGTCCATCATGAGCCAGAAATTGTAGATATAAATATACATAGGGCAAAAAACTGTGACCTTGATGATTTAACGATTATTCCCCCAAAAAAATAACTCGGGGGGGGGCACACCTAGGTCTAATAATAAAAAGCAAGAATAAAAACCTCTCTTGCTCTAGATGTTTTCTTCGATCTGGCGCACATAGTCAGAAATACTTCAAAAATCATTAAAAGCAAAAAAATCCAGGGCACCTGGGTGGCACAGTTGGCTAAGCGTGCAACTCTTGGTTTTGGCTCAATTCATGATCTCGGGGATTGAGCCCTATGTTGGGGGTAAGGGGTCCATGCTCTGTGGCAAGTCTGCTGGAAGATTCTCTCTCGCCCTCTGCCCCATCCCCCCATGAATACATGCTCTTTCTCCAATAAATAAAGCTTTAAAAAGCAAAAATCCTTTGTTATAATGAAAGCAACTACAACTTTTTGAAACTGAAATTTGCGGTCTCCAAAGAGTAAAAACCTTTCTACTTATCCTGTTTATTTTCACTTGTAACACAAAGTAGTCACCAAGTTTCCATCGCTGACAAGAACCCCAGTTCCAGAGCTTTTGTGCATCCGTATGTTTCCTAAACGAAGGGATTCTCTTGGAAGGAAGAAGGCGAGACTGAAAGTGTGAAGACAAACACCTTCGTGGCCAAGAGCAAAACCCCTGCCAGAAACAGTGGTCTATGCGGATTATTGGCCACATACATTCAGAGGGTGGTGAGGGACGGACTGGGAACCAGGTAAAAGAAACTGCCTCTGAGGCTCTCAAGCTGTTTCTTAAAAAAAGACTGTCTGAAATCCCTGACCTTCAGAGCACCGGTTTTCTTCTCCGTAAATTAGAATAACAAAGCACATTTCCTAGCGCGGTTGGAGGAATTCAATGAAATGAGCTACCAAGTATCAAACTACCAAGGTCTAGCACACAGCCCGCGGTTAACAAATGACAGCTTTGTTCTGCTGGCACGAGGAACCACTGTGTATTCCCTAGATTTTTTTCAGAGGAGGTGTTTGGGTAGAGAAGAGATCATTTCAGAGAGCAGCAGGTAGAGGACGATTCACAGTGGTACCTTCAAGAGACAGGTGAAACGAGACCAGGGATGGCGATAAAGGAGCACAGAGTCAAAGGCAGTTTTACATCAACCCACTGCAATTATCTGGAGCTGAGAAGCTGGATGGATATTGGCCCATGATGTGTAAATGATTTCGACTGTTGACAGACAACTGTAGGACTTGGGGCTAGCATGACCATTAGTTATTGGTTGGTCGTGCTCTTCTGTGAGCCAGGCTTCCATCATCTAAATCATGCACATGTCGACAGAAGCTGGCGTCTGTTTAGAGAGTCACCACGTGCCTGCCAGTCAGTGCACGGGGCAGGGATTTTCCGTGGTGATGTCTAGGACCACATTGTTCAGCCTCCTTCCCTGTTACTGAGAGCAAGGGATATGTCACTAGTTCTCTGTTGACAAAAATCACAGTTCCATTAATGATAGATTCAGTCTTCCATGTGGGTTAATTTGTTTTTTCCTTTCTTTTGGCCGATGGGGCCCAGAAACTTGGATAAACTGATAAAACACTATCATGATCATTGCATGCCAACGATGCTTCAAATTATTAAGAAGGAAAAAAAACAAAACAACACTAGCCCTTTTACTGGAAAAGCAACAAACTGCATAGTTAATTGATACAGATTTGAAAGAGCAATGGTAGTAAGTTTCAAACTCAGAACCTGTGAATCTGTGAAAAAAAAAAAAAACACTTAAGAAATGTCATCTCTCCTGGGAAATTCATCAGGCAGAACGAGTTGCTGTTTCCTGTGATCACAAACAAGGCAACCCATACTTAAAGGATAAGAAAGGGGGCTCCTGGGTGGCTCGGTTGGTTAAGCGACTGCCTTTGGGTCAGGTCATAATCCTGGAGACCTGGGATCGAGCCCCACATCAGGCTCCCTGCTCGGTGGGAAGCCTGCTTCTCCCTCTCTCAGTCCCTCTGCTTGTGTTCCCTCTCTGGCTGTGTTTCTCGCTGTCAAATAAATAAAATCTTTAACAAAAAAAAGGGGGGGGGATAAGAAAGGATGAAAGAACAAACTGTCGCCAACGTTGCCCTAAGACGGAGCGTGTCCTTGATTCGGAAAGTATGGGTCTAGCGCTTACCGCTTTTGCATTGTTATGTGCTCTTCCTGAAAGGCTCTTCACCCACTGTCAGCCTGAAAGCTGTTCTCTTTCGAAGGTACAGGCAGGGGGCTACCATTGGCTTCCACCAGCAGAGTATAGAGGACGGTAATGGACAATGACAGCTGCCAGTGTAGGGACAGGAGTGACCCACACCGAAAAAAGCAGGCTTCCAGCACTTTCCAGGCATCCACGGGAAGCTTCCGCATTGCATGCACCTGCCACGGAAGGTAGTGGGAAAAGACACGGCGGAGCTATAAACGCACTTGCCAAAGCTCGGTTGTACTTCAGATGTGAAATCTGAGCAGCCAGAGACACTGAGGCTAGTCTGCAATTGCCGGTACAAGCCTGGTTAAAGGAAACAATGCTTCGAACCCCAATGGATGTGGCATCAGAAAAGAACACAAACTTCAAAGGAAAAAAAAAAACACGAGAAGAAAACCAGTGCTATAGGGTTGAGCTGGAAATTAGAGACAATACGTAGGCTGTGTCATTTCTGAAAATACATGCATCAATTAACTTTTATAAAATATAGAGCAAATTTGCCAAAGTGTTGGAGATTTGGTGGTCGGTAGTTTGGGAGGCAGTTTTCATTTTGTTTCCCCAAGATTTTGCCACTCAGGCCATTATGCTTAAGATTTTTCTGTATCCCTGAGTTGAATATTTATTTTGGTTACATTTCTGATTTCAGAGGATAGGACTTCTTGAAAATTTTACATTCGAATGAGTGTCCTCCAGGATTTCATAGACTCCTGCCCTTTTCCTGTCCCTGCCTCTACCACACCTGGTCCTGGACCTGACTGAAGATACCTGCTTGGAAATGTTAGATGAGGGGGTCAGATTGTCAAGTTAATGTTGGCTGAATTGATTTTCAGCTCACTTCCTCAAGAACTGCGTGAGTTCGAATCTCTATAATAAATCCTTTCACCTATAGTTGTTTTCTTTCCCTGATCAAACCCTACCTAATTTAAAAAACAAAAACAAACAAACAAAAACTGGGAAAGCATTTCAGAGTTTTATGCAGGAGAAGATATGAACTGAATAACTAGCAGCCCCATGGAGAATGGATGGGGGAGGGAGGGTTGTTGCTATGCATCTGCAGAGACCAGTGGGGATGTTGCTAGAACCTGGGGAAACGATCAGGTGGTGGCTTGGTCTGAGAGGACACCAGTGGAGGTGGTGAGAAAACAGAAGCAGTAAGAGATACTAGAAATTTCTAACTGGACTTGCTGGTGCTGTCAAAGTATACCCCAAATAATGGGCTCCTAAGAAAAACTGCCTTCTGGTGCAAATAAGCGAGCACGTCTATCTTTTTTCTGGGCTGTATCACACAGAGCCGCAGTGCTCTAGAAACACTGCACTTAGCGCCGACCTTGGATTTGTGACCAAAATATTTTTAAAATTTTAAAAACCACATAAAAATTTGTAAAGCTTGTCTGAATACTTCCATCACGTGCAGGTTCGAATCTGTGACGCCTTGTCTCAGCGTCGGTCTGGTGACTGAACAATGGCGACACAGGGTTTCCTCCTCCTCTCACCCAGCACCTGCCCACCTGCCCAAATATGTTAGGTTCTGTGGCTCTACTGCATGGAGATTTATGACTTTTCATATTAAGCATTGCCAAAAAAATCAATAACCATGCCTGAAAAAGGAGGAAGCAGTCCGATCACTTCAGTACACAGAGCACTAAATGGGACCCCGCGAGTTCTTCACACTGTGACATAAATAAAACAAAACCACTCAGAGATATAAACGAGCTGCATGATTCTTGCATTCAGAGGAGAAAATGTCTTTTATTTCTAAGGTTTTTTTTTTCCCTTTCCCCCTCCCCATTTGACTAAAGAAGTTGGATAGACATCTGAGGTATTCAAATTCCAAGTGATAAATACGGCGATGGTGATGAAGATGTACCCAGGAAGTGACAGTCCTCAAAAAAGACATTGACAGATGGGTGCACCTGGGAAAGGTCCCTTCCCCCACGTTGGCTCAGGCCTTCCCTGTCCTGAGCAACTTGATGTGAACAGTTCATCTGAAATGATAGGTCAGGGCAGTCCAGTACTTATTAGTCAGAAATCACAGTGGTTGTTCAACTGTTGTGGGGGAGCCTGTAGCTTAATTGACTTTCTTCTTAAAATTTTTATTTTTAATTGAAGTGCACTTGATGTACAATATTATATGAGTTTTAGGTGTCGAATCTAGTGATTCAACAATTACATGCATCATGAAATGCTTGCCCTAAGTGTCACAAATTATTACAATGTTACTGTATTCCTTATGCTGTACTTTTCATCCCTGTGATTTATAGCTAGAAGTTTGTACCTCTTAATCCCCTTCATCTACTTTGCCTATCCTCCCACTGCCTCCCCTCTGGCAACCACCAATTCATTCTCTCTATTTATAAGTCTGTTTCTGGGGCTTTTTGTTTTGTTTTTTGTTTTTTGTTTTTTTTAGATTCCAGAATAAGTGACGTCATATGGTGTTTGTCTTTCTCTGATATGTTTACTTAGCATAATGCCCTCTAGGTCTGCACATTTGCAAATGGCAAGAGTTCCTTCTTTTTTATGGCTCAGTTATATTCCCTCGTACCACATCTTCTTTACCCATTCTTCTACTTGGATTGCTCTCTAACTTGGCTAGTGTAAGTAATGCTGCAGTAAACATAGGGGTGCATATATATTTTTTTAATTAGTGTTTTCATTTAATTTGGTAAACACCTACAAGTATGATGCTGGATCATATGACATTTCTATCTTTAGTTGTGTGAGGAACTTCCACACTGTTTTCCATAGTGGCTGCATCAACTTACATTCCCACCCAACAGTGAGGAAAGGTTCCCTTTGCTTCACATCCTCACCAACACTTGTCATTTCCTGTCTTTTTTATCACAGCCATTGTGGCAGGTGTAAGGGGATCTTATTATCATTTCAATTTGCCTTTTCTTGATGATTAGTGATACTGTGAATCTCTTTGTGCATCCGTTGGTCGTCTGTATGTCTTCTTTGGAAAAACTGCTATTCAAGTTCTCTGCCCATTTTTAAATTGACTCTAGTCAAACACAAGCTAGCGGGTCAGCTCTTCAAGTCACATACATTAGGACTTTAGTAAATGCTATTAATATTACTACTGGCATCTGGAATTTTTCTGTTTAGTCAACAGATTGAAAATATTTTCTTTTTAATAGAAAAAGGGAGGGAGGGGAGTTAGAAGAAGCGTAAGGAGGAGGGAGAGGGAAGAAAAGCCCTGGATTTCTATTCAGATCCCAAAGCAACATTACTCAGTACTTGTCACAGTAACATTGGACCTGGGACAAATGTAATGCTGTCACAATCCTGGCTACACAACTGACCTTTATCGGGTTTGCTCATCTCAACCCCTCATTCTCAGAAGAAGGTTCCACACTCACTTCTGTGAAACTGTTTGATGTAAATTCCTTGATTTTGCTACTAGCATAATCCTCGCAGTGGAACATGGAACACGTTATTGGCTACAACGATTATGGCTTCTTTTTCCCCCTAAAGAACTCTCTACACTGAAGCTAATTCTCAGGTTTTCTCTTCCACAGATTCTTAGCACTAGGCTATCTCACAGAAACACCAATATTTGCAGCAAATTGCACACTGGTCCTTTAACTGCCTTTAGTCCCTTAAAACGCTTAGAATCTGTGTTACCTTGAATTCCAGGTGAATGGCATGTTAATGTTTTAAACATATAAAGTATCATGTTCCTCACACAATTTCATTTGGAAAGCTATTCTTGAGATGGCTTGATTTAGTTGCAAGAACAGTAGGTTCAGAATCAAGAGCTCTTGGCTCTTCTGCTAAATGGCTGTGTGATTTGGAGTAAGTAACTTAACCACTCTGAGTCTCTTTTCCCATCTGTGAAATGAATGGGTTGGACCAGATGACTTCCAGATGACATTCATGGTTCTGTAATATCCTTTAGTTTGAAATGGATATTAATTACCTTCTAAAGATTATTCAATGAAGAATATTCATTTATTGATGAAGGGATATTTAAGATGTGTATTTTATATCCATGTGCACATATATATGTAATGAGAATGAATTCCATTCATTACCTATCAATTTCATTCATTACTTATCAGTTTCATTCATTAACTATCAGTAAAGACTTAAGAGTTTTTTAATATACAGTTTATATATATATATGTGAATACATACACACATGTACAGAGAGAGAATGAATGGTTTCAGTTTGGTCCTTCTCAGTTTAAAAGAACTGTAAGAGGGATGGCTGGTTTGAAAGAACCCTGAACTTGGAGTTCTGGCTCCAATGTTTCCTACCTGTGTAACTGAAAATTCTACACCTTTTAAAAAATTTAAAATTTACCATGAGTTAGTTTCCTCACTTGAAAACCGGAATCCTATCTGCCTGATCTAGCATGTAAGATGTGAAATGAAAAGCAAATAAGGTGATACCTAGAAGCACTACCTAAATTATAAAGCACATACAAATGTTTGAAATTATTGTTATACACCAAACGTTAAATTATTCTCCAAACATTTGCTGAGTATCCCTAGGCAAATACACCTAAACTTGTTCTTTCATAAATCTAACAATAAGGGGCTGAAGTTTATGAATCAAGCCGAGGCTGTCATCTGCTTATAAATGAATTCCTTTGCTTGAGACCTGTGATTCCTAAAAGCAGACTGACTTTTGAGATTGACATCACAGCTCATTAGGCTTTTGGAAATGACCCACCGAAGCAACTGCAGCTATAGGGGGTCCTCATTTTCCACGGGTAACTGGTACTGGAAATGCCTTTTTAAATGAATGCACTTAATACAGTGTGTTCGCTGGCATCCATAGACAGCTCTCAGTGAACCCTGCCTTCCAACATTCGCATCTGTGTGCAGCTCCCTTCTGTGCAGAAGCCGAGGTGGCCCGTGACTCAGTCGAACCAATAGTATGGGGCGGAAGTGATGCCTTGTGTTTGGGATCCAAGACTTTGGAAGTAGCTTCTGCTTTCGTGCTTCAGAGAAACCTGAGCTGCGATGTAAGAGGTCTGGCTCCCTCCCTTGTGGAGAAAGAGAGGCCCTCAGATCACTCGGGGAGTGTGAGAGCCAGTCACCTCAGCATCCCTCCTGGGCTCAGACTTGCAGTGGTCCCTGAGAAGGTACCAGATGAATGAGTCAGTCATCTTGAACATTCTAACCCAGCCAAGGCCCTACGTGACTGTGAGCGCAGCTCCAGCCAGCCCACTATAATCTGGCCAACCTGCAGAATTAAGGCACCTAGTAAAATGGTTGTTTGAATCCTGTGGTTTGAACTGCTTGTTACACAACAGCAGATAACCAAAACATACAGAAACCAACATCAGGTAATAAGTTGAAAGACTTGATTAAGATTTCAAATCAGAGGGGCGCCTGGGTGGCTCAGTTGGTTGGGCGACTGCTTTCGGCTCAGGTCATGATCCCGGAGACCCGGGATTGAGCCCCACATTGGGCTCCCTGCTCGGTGGGAAGCCTGCTTCTCCCTCTGTCACTCCCCCTATTTGTGTTCCCCCTCTAGCTGTGTTTCTCTCTGTCGAATAAATAAATAAAATCTTTAAAAAAAAAGATTTCAAATTAGAAAACAAAATATTATAAATATAAGTCATCATTAAAAAAATAAGTCTTAATTATAGACATGTCCCAATTCTAGAACAAAGAAGTAACTGAATGTTGGATTTTGGGGTGACAAAATTTTATGATATGACTTCGTTACTTGACTTTTGCACCCCAGTGATGAAAAAGGTTACTTTTGCAAAAATATTTCTGAAGGCTTTATCATTTTTTACAAAGGCCCTCTATTAAGCAGCTGTTATGTAACCTATTCTTTTGTGAAGCACTTATCCTGATGTACAGTCTCTGTCAGTTTCTCCTCTTGTGTTAAGGGTCTAACTCTGTCACATCCTCACGGGGCTCTGTAGGGAGCCTCGCTTTGCTTCAATATCACTTTCATCAACTTCATGACAACTCCATCTTTTTTTTTTAAGGTTTTCAGTTTTACTTTGTAATCTACTTGCATCATGTTTCTTGGTATTTATCAATATTTACAAATACCAGACAGACATGAAGAAAAGATGCTAGGATGCAAGGGAGGGAGGCACAGAAATCTGCATGGGGAAATAGGAATGCTTGAATGGAAATTGGTTGTCAAATAGTCAGTTCCTAAGAGCACAGTTTATCTGAGTAATCTGTTCCATGAGGGAAGGGGCTCTCCTAGTGAGTATATCACTTAAGGTGATTAAAAGTGTGTTCAGCATGCGTCACATTGTATTGCATTGATCTGATAAAGGATCAGTCTCTGTTGGATTGTCTTCTCTGTGTGTGTGTGTATGTGTGAGTGCACACATGTATGTACATGCAAGTGTCCCTTATGCTTGCATAGTATCTAGCACTTGGTTTTCATCTGTGAACCTGAACTGAACTGAGTAGAGAGAAAGAAATAAATTCGTTTATGCCTTATTTAAGAATGAGGGAGTCAAAAGCTTTGTTCTGAAATGAATAAATTTGCCATTAACTCTAAAATTCCAAAAGGATTAAAAATTTCCTTTCCTTTCCTTTCCTTTCCTTTCCTTTCCTTTCCTTTCCTTTCCTTTGCTTTGTTTTGCTTTGCTTTTTTCTTTTCATTGAAGTTTGCAAGTAGAACAGGCATGTCAAATGCAGAACTATATCCCAAATCCCACTGGATTAGAATATCCTACAAAATAATTACATCTTCTTTTATATACAAACAAATGTGACCATTTAGTTTAAAATATTCATTTTTAGTGATAAATGAAGAAAGCACTCACTACACACATAAAATTCTCATGTCTACAAGCTAAAACTAAACATGATGTATTTTTAAAAGTAATTTTCAGAAGGTGAAACATAATGGAAAGCTGCCCAGATTTCAAATAGCTGTCCAAACACCCAAGGATCAACTAACTGGGATATTTATTTGAAATTACTGCTATGAGATAAACCCCCAAACACTGTGGGGAAGAGGGATGCTTGATTTTAGTTTTGTGAGAACAGTGCTAAATAAAAAAAAAAACATTTAAAATGATGCCACATTTAAGGAACTTAACTTTACTCGAAACACTGTAAACATCAAACAGCCCTTTGAAATTTCTCATGAATAGAAATCTAGCTTTACGCTTCAGGAAAAAAAGCTTTCCCCTTTAAATGGAAACTTAGTGCTAAAAGTGTCCAAAGGTCACATTGTAGGAATAGGACAGAAAGCACCACTTGGGAGGCAGTTAAAACAAATCCAACCAACCAGTGCATTGTCTGGTCTGTGAAAAATCTGATCGATCCTCGTGAGTGGGGGTGCGGTCACCAGCCGGGACAGAACACTAGCCAAAGTGCAAATTTGCTCAACTTTTCTGAAAAGCAGTTTGGCAATATGTACCTAGAGTCTCCAAATGTTACTTTGCTGCTGAGGATCTGTCTTAAGGAAATATGTAGAGACTTGTAAAACCTATTTATGCACAAAGATTTCATTATGGTATTACTGAGACTAACAACCACAATATCTCATAGCATGGGAATGTTTACATGTGTACTGGGACATTATGCAAACATTCAGGTTCTACTTCCAAAGTCTATTTAATGACACAGGAAAATGCTTATTGTAACTTATGGAAAAAGCAAAATATTAAACTGTATTGTAAGTACTATAAATTTTACAGAGAGTACATTTATCTACATGTAGGTAGAGCTTTACTCAAAATACTAAAATGTTATGTGTATCTTCAGGTGGTAGAAGGAGCCAAAATAGATAACGTTTTTCTTCATTACAATTTAATATATTTTCCAGGGAAAGTTTCTGGGCTTTTTTTTTAATGTTTATCTATTTTCATTTATAACCAATAAAAGGGAGTAAAATGGGAAAAGATCAATGACACCAGTATAAACTTATCTGATGCTTATACTAATGCTACATATAAAATAATAGAATATGTATTTTGAATCCTCCAACTAAAACACACAGCATGCAAAGATTCATGAACCCAAGAGCTATTATTATCATAGATTTGCTAATTTCTAGTCATGCCTAGAATTGATAGCTTCGTGTGCACATATTTCTGATCAAATTACATGTCTTTGTAGTGACTATGGTTCGAGCTGTTTCACCAAGTCCTTAATGGATTGATCTTTGCTAGTCGAAGTCCCAGAGCCCAGTGAGAATTTTAGAAAAGGTTCAGCACTCCAAGTAATTCTTATCGCAGTCGCAGTCCAGTCACACAAGGACCAAGATCCCACTATTGAAAACCTTCTTTCGTGAGGTTAGGCGTGCAGATGGAGGATTGCCAAGGAGACATTTTATAGGAAAATGTCAGAAATTATGAAATGTGGGTCATCATCTGTAAGTAAAAAAGGGGGATCAAATGAAATAAGGTTCACGTAAAGATAAACCACACAAAGACAAAAGCATAAAAAGATCTTTTTAAAAGAAGGTTAACAACCTCTGGCAGGTTAGGAGAAAGACAATCAGAAAAGATGAAATAGCATTATTACAAATTCAATAAATATGTATTGGCCATCCATTAAGCATGAGACCCTGTACTCTCAGTAAGAGGGAACCACCAGCCTCACTTGGAGGCTTTGAAGCAACAGTGATGCCTTCCTTCGTTCATTCATTCACTAAGCTGACTATGCCTCGGATACCACGCAAAGCTCTTAATATCACTTATCTCGGAATCTCACTAAAATGCTGCCAGTTTGATACTATAGGAGGAAGGCGAGGCCAAGAAAAGTGAAGACACTTAAAGTCACAGAGCCGAAAAGTTGCGATTTGAACCAGTCTGCTTCGAGAATGCCAAATATTGATCATGAACAGCACTTCCAAGAGAGCTCCGTTAGAATTAATGAGATGAGTTTAGCCTATGATTACAATGATAGCAACCCTAAATGGATGATGGCCACACTACGCCCATGTAGTCCTCAGGCAGGGTTTAGAGATCTGTCTACATTCTCTCCGACACTATAGATACTGTATCTATTCAACTGCCTAGGTAAAAACAAAACAAAACAACCCCAAAACCCAAGGGTCATCCTAGATTCCCGCCTCGCCCACAAGGACCCGTCAATGCCATAAACACCACCACTTTCCTAGCTCCTTCATTCCTCCTCTCGTCTTTATCCTCAAAGCCACAACCTGCGTGCAGCCCCCTCCAGCCACTCTCAGGTGGATCACGGAAAGGGCTTCTAACCCGGTGCCCCTGCCAGTCCGCTCACGCCTTCACCAAGCCTACAGAGCACTCTTTTCTTTCTTCCCTTCTTTCCTCCCTCCCTTCTTCCCCACCTCCTTCCTTCTTTCTTTCTTTTAAAGATTTTATTTATTTGAGAGAGAGCCCAGAGCGTGAGAGAGACCGAGAGAGGGAGGGAGAGAAGAGACAGAGAGAGCACAGGAGCAGGGGGAGGGGCAGAGGGAGAAGCAGACTCCCCACTGAGCAGGCAGCCTGATGCGGGGCTTGATCCCAGGCCGCTGGGGTCACGAACCGAGCCAGAGGCAGATGCCTAATCAACTGAACTGGCCAGCTCCCCCAGAGTGTTCTTTCTAAGACACAGATCCAAATAGGTCTCCCCCAGAGTCATCCTTCCAACCTTCAGAAACAGCTCTGCACCTGGAACCTGGGAGACGCCGCTGAAGCCACTCTGCCAAGCCGCCTGCCCTTCTCTGGGCTCAGTGTGTTCACACCTGTCTCCAGGTCCTCGAATGTGTCTCTGCCTCTTTTTCCTGAGCTTATGAACCCAAGCCACTCCACTCTTTCCCTGCTCTGGCTAACTGCTGCTAGGCAATGAGCAGGGAGCTTCTGGTATCATGAGAAGCTTTCCTTGTTGCTCAAGAAATCTGGGTCACATGCCGATTTTAGGTTCTCTTCTAGCCCTCAGACTTGAACTTTGAAACTCACTTCTTATATTAATGATTCCTGTCCCTCCCTCACACTCTGACCGCCTTGGGGGCAGAGTCCAGGGCTCCTCTTCCAGTCCTCAGCCACCCACCATGCTGGCCCATGGTGAGCACCTCATTACCATTCATCTGCTTGCTTGTTCTGAGCCAGCCTTCTTATGCAAAGGATTTGAGGGAACCTGCAACAGAAGACACATAAACTGAAGAAGAAAAAATATTAAAACTGGAGCAAGGAAATTATACAATTGGAGCAGAATAAGGACCGGACAGGAGGGACAGGTTAACAGTTGTTGGCAAAGGGCTAATCAAATTGTCCTGGGATATTTATTTTTCTGACTATAGATAATTCTGAGATCATAGCACATTCCTGTTAGGGCACATCACATTATGTCCCTAAATCAAAACAGCTAAGAAGTATTTGAAAGCACGGGCAATGGTTTCCTGAAAGTTTCTGGACTTGGGATTTTGAAGCCATGTTTGTTTTTTACAACTTTCCCTTTATTTTTGCACTCCAAGCGCTCAGAGGATAAGGAACATGTCATTTTAGTGTATTTGTCTGCATCCAGCAGCACTACATAGGAATTCATAAGTTGTTTTTGTTTTTTTAACTTTCCTTTACTAATAAGGGCAAGATTCTTTTTTTCTTTTCTTTTCTTTTTTCTTAAAGTAATCTCTACACCCAGTATGGGGCTCGAACTTACAATCCAGAGATCAAGAGTTGCACGCTTCACCAACTGGGCCAGTGGGGCACCCCAGGGCAAGATTCTTGAGCACATTAATACAACAGCAAGCAACTTTATCTTCAAGGACATTTCCTATTTCAACTGGTAGAAGCCAATTATAAATCAGAAACTAAAGGCACTTGGTAAAATTAGCGCAGGCAATTCATGGCAGTAACTCTTCCTTTACAAGGAGTAAAACTGGGTGATGCCTCGTAAGGCTAATTTTTCAAATGTATCGACTCTCCACACTAATTTCTTTTTAAGGCAGTTTAATTTTAAAACACTCTTCCTTAAATTACAGAAAGCTTTCCAGTTGCACGATAAATGTATATCTACAAGGTGTTCCTCAAAAAAATCACCTCAGGTCCTTTATTTTGAGGACTACAGAGTAGACCCACTTAGAAAAGTCTTAACTTTGGCCACCCTGCTGGGCTGAGTTATGAAGAATCAGTGTCCTGTATGGGCTGTCACTTCGTCCAGCCTCGCCGGAGAGGGGCTGAGACCCACCGCAAGGAGAGCGAGCCCGATGCTGGTCCACCTTGTCTTGTTCTAGTGACTTCCGACACATGATCCACCGTGGGAGAAATGCCACGCCATGCTCGATGAAAAGGAGAGACACAGGTATGACCAGCTTCTCTAATTCTACCCCCAGACAGGGACAACTCAGTACCAACTAAGCGACCTGAGCAGCTGGCGAGAAGTAAATGCTCAGTAAGGGTCTATTCAGCCAATGAATGCTTTGTGTTCTGTCCACCTTCACGTCTACACTGACGAGATGCAAGTTCAGCCAAAAGCACTCTGATATCTTCATTAGCATCATGACCTCTTTACAGGCTTGTGACCAGCTTGAAATATTAAGGAGAGCCACTTTTATAGGTTCGAGGGGAGAGCTTGGATTTTAAATTCTCAGAGCACAGGAAGTTAACATAAACATGTTTGCTAAATTTCACCTGAGGACATTTCAGTTCAAAGTGGCAACTATTTGCTAAGGATCTAGTAAGCCCAAAGGAGGGTACTATGAGAAACAAAGATGAAAATGGAAAAATTTTATCGCAGGAAGCTCAAGAGCCCCCAACACTGTGCCTGGCACATGGTAAGCATTCAATGGCGGGGGGGGGTGATATTTTTTATATATTAGTGGGACACCTATGCTAGTAAAGTAAATGCAGTAATGTTGGAAAAGAGGTTGCATGAATATTCTGGGAAGATGCATCTGGATAACATTCACCAGTACTGGAGGGGCTGGGAGGGCTTTCTGGAGGAGGTGGCATTTAGGCAAAGCTGCAGAAAGGAGATTTTTACAAGGAGGCATCCCGGTGGCATGAGCGACGATTTGGGGTTTGTGAGCAGTCTGTAGAGGCCTATAGACAGGGGGTGTGGCATGCCCACAATGAAAGCACCGACACATGCACTGGGCCCGGAGGAAGAGACCTGTGTTAGGATGATAATTAAACAAGCAGTGTGAGGATGGGCTGAATGCTGGAGAGAGGAAGCCGGGGAGGAGTTAGGAAATGAAAGCAAATTTCATGGTTCCTTGGGGATTTTAAGAGCCAGAGAACTACATTCTAGGGCAAAGGAAGCCTGGAAGAACACTCTATTTTCCCCCTCTCCTGTCACTTACAAAAGTATTATCATGGTAGCCATGTAAAGTTTGCTTCATAATCCTACGTTAAAACAAAATGTTATGAAAGGAAGAAAAAAATGTGAAGTCTTAAAAGTGGACTCTAAACACCAAGACTTGAATAGTGTCTGACCTCTCAATATGTGTTATTTCTTGGTGAGAAAACATCAAATCAAAATATTTGCAATTAGAACGTTCACGCACAGTACTAGAACTCTGTACTCTGGAAGCCACATGATGACCATGATGAATATAACATCATAAGAAGGTCTTCATAAGACTCTGACTGTATTGAAGCCCTAGCTTTCTAAATTGCTGGTATCATTACCTTCAAGAGATTATGGAATATCAAAAGTATAAACTACGATAATAATGCTGTGTGTTTCTCTAAAGAGCTTCATGCAGTGTACATACTTTAATTAAATCTCCTAATGTCCTTGCAAAGTTGGCAAGGGATCAGCAGAAGGTGAGTCATGGAAAAGAATCGAACTAGAAGATTGGACCATAGGACCTACTTTTAGATGAAACCCACTTTTATTATTATTGTTCCCATTTCACCAATGAGGAAAAGGAGTTATTGTTCAGAGAAGGAATATGGGCTATCCTCCATTTTCACTAAAGGCAAAATACACTGTTGTAGTCTCTATACGCATTTGCCAGGAGACCTTTATTTTTTTTTTTTTAAAGATTTTATTTATTTATTTGAGAGAGAAATACAGCTAGAGAGGGAACACAAGCAGGGGGAGTGGGAGAGGGAAAAGCAGGCTTCCAGCCGAGTAGGGAGCCCAATGTGGGGCTCGATCCCAGGTCTCTAGGATCATGACCTGAGCCGAAGGCAGTCGCCCAACCAACTGAGCCACCCAGGCGCCCCGCCAGGAGACCTTTAAAAATAGTACAAAGACTCTGAGGTCTCTCCTCTGACTGCCAACTAACCTAAATGTATACCAAAGAGAATATGCATTGCCTCTTTCTTTCTTTCTTTCTTTCTTTCAAAAGAACGCTTGACAAGGATCCCAGTTTATCATGATGTATAATGTCTTCATTTTTTTTTTAAGATTTTATTTATTTGACAGAGAGAGAGATCACAAATAGGCAGAGAGGCAGACAGAGAAGAGGGGGAAATGGGCTCCCTGCACAGCAGAGAGCCCGATGCGGGCCTCCATCCCAGGACCCTGAGATCATGACCTAAGCGGAAGACACAGCCTTAACCCTTGAGCCACCAAGGCGCCCCTAACATCTTTGTTTTAATGGATGGGTTGACCAGAAGTTCGGCTAAGTCCTTTCCATAGCTTTCTTCTCTATATCCCCAAACTTCCTCAGGCAACACCAGAAAGAAGAGTGGGCACTGGTTTTTAGGAAATATTACTGGGAGTAGCACTGATTGGGTTGAAGACACAGCACAAATTGCAGGACTAGAAAAAATTGAAAAGAGTAGAAAAGAGAGCAAATCTTGACTCCTGGTTCATAGCAGTATAGATTCAAAAGCCAGAGGGTGAAAAACATGCATGTAGTTATCATATAGGATCTTGGTTATAAACCACCTCCACTTCTAATAAAGTAAATGAAAGGGCTCATACCACTTTACCAGACCATCACACCACTGTCTCAATCTAACCACCTCCTGGTTTCCCCCAGAAAATGCAGTCATGGCTCCCAGAAAAACAGAAATCCCAGTTTGAAAAAAAAAAAATTCATGAAAAAGATAAATGCTGTTGTTTTAGGCAATAATTACATATCTCTGAATTCTTAAAAACCAGGATATGAATACTGAAATCCTATGCCAATATTTGGTTGTAAGATGGTTATATTGACCCAGACTATGCTTAAAATTGTTTGATTTCTCATAAAATTTAAAAGGCAAAACCAAAAATTTTGGTGAGAACTTGTGGACCCTCAAATTGGGGGAAAATGTCTCTAAAAGACAGCCTTTTTAAATGGAACTAGGGAAGAAGGCAAGAAGACAAATTTTGCCTAGTCCTGTAAAAGGATGGCACCTGACACAGAAACCTCTTTTTTGGGAAAGACTAGTATTCGACATACTAAAAATAAAATAACAAATGCCTTATTTCTACTCCAGAAAGTAGATTTACTACAGTGGGATCAAGGGCAAATCTAATAACTTCATGGGTCATAGAGCAATGATCTCTCCTTCCCAATCTTTGAGATGGCAAGGGGGAAAAATGCTCTAATGGAATTCTCTAGATAAAAAGCATCTCCAAAGTAGGAAAATTCTCTATAGCCAAACATTTTTAATTAACCAATCTCTAGTCATGTATCAGTATTTAAATAAAAAGGGAATATAACTGCTTACGTATTTTCCTCATAAAAATAAGGTGCCCTAAAAGATTTAGAAAGGTGTGTCTAGTGCTTTATTTTTTATTTAATTCTGTTTATTTTATTTTTATTTTTAGAGAGTGAGTACATGCACATGCATGAGCAGGGTTGTTGGGGTAGGAACAGAGGGAGAGAGAGAATCTTAAGCAGGCTCCACACCCAATGGGGAGCCCAACTAGGGCTCGATCTCATGACTTTGAGATCATGACCTGAGCCAAAATCGAGAGTCCCACACCTAATCCACTGCCCCACCCAGGCGTCCCAGCACTGTATTTTAATATGGCATCTCAGTCATTACTGTTGTCTGCTTCCTAAGAATTCACAGAAAGCATGTCTTTTAAAATTGTCCAACACAAGTATTTATCTATGTATTTATTTATAATTATGCAAGCAAAAGTTTCCTTTTACTACAGTTCTAACCTATTTTAACAATATTGCCAGTGTACCAGAGGACTGTAATTTTAATCTCTTCTTTGGATGGATTTATATTTGTAGTTCTAATAATTTCAATAAATTCCCTAAATAAAAAAGACATTTTAAGTCAAATTACAATCTGCTAAAAATATGTGAAATTATGAAATGCATCTAGAGAAGGTATGGGTTTTTTGTTTTTGTTTAATTTAGTTTTGTTTTGTTTTTAAGTAGACTCCATGCCCACCACCATGGAGCCCCACACCGGGCTTGAACTCACGACCCTTAGATGGAGACCTGAGCCGAGATCAACAGTCAGACACTTAACAGACTGAGCCACCCAGGCACCCCTAAATAAGGTACGGTTTTGAATTTAGATTAATAGCTTTAAAGTAAAATCAATAATGTATTAAATATCATAAAAATATCTTTAATTAACATGTATAAATTTCACTTAATATTGAATGCTGTTTGGCCACAGAATTTTTGAGCAGAAAGAGACCATGGAGATCATCAAATTCGATGACGTCATTTTCAGGTGCAAACACTAACACTTGTTCTTTTGAAGGCCAGACAGCTGGGACTAGAACCAGTCTCCCAACTTGTCAGGCCAGTGTTTCTTTTCTTTAGCTATGCAGATATTTACTATAAACATCACATTACATTATCCTGTGTCCATTAGTGTGTAAGTACTATTCAGAGGTAACATTACTCACTGGCCTAAGGAAGAAGCTACAATTATCTGGACCAGAAAATCCTATCCCAACTCCACTGTTGATTGGATGGCATCGAGCAAGCCGTTTAATTGCATAGCGCTTTCCTCTTCCTAATTATAAAAATAAGGGCTCCAGTAATTTAGACTTCCCTACTTAAATTAGTTGTTGCAATAAGTAGTAATAAAAATAACTCTCAAGCATACAGCATATCTAAGTGCAAACAAAATACTTAATAGCAAAAACTCATCTGCGCTATATTTAAACCAAGGAGTAATAACCACTTTTAGTCGTAATTAGGAGGGAGTATGGATCATCTATTGTGTGTCGTTATGGTACCTGAACAAGCTAATGCAGGGATATATCTAACAAGTTCAGTACCTCTAGTTTTTCGCAATCTCTCTTTATGTTGACCTAAGCCAGAGAGTAATTATTAGTTGAGAATAAACGAGAAATCTTTGACTTCTGAAATGCATCGCTCTCCTAACAGAGAGGAGTGTTAACGAACTACCTATAGTGTTGCTAACAGAATCAGAAAATTGGACTATAGAATCATCCTGTAACTGATGTATGCAGAGCATAAACCCTACCAAATACTATTCCCTAACAGTAAAAGATAGTTTCCTAGGTGGCACGTAAAATCATCCAGCCTCAGCTGACCTTTAAAAGACAAACAAAAACTTATCAACCAGATTCTCCTGGATAAAAAATAGATCTTGCAACTAGGAGGGATAGAAAGAATGAATAAGTAGGCCTGAAAACATTGTATAACACAAATTTTTGTAGAAAAAAATGTATCTACTTTGCAGAGAGAATAATCGGAAAGAAAATACCCAGAGATACTAATACAGGTCATTTCTAGGGGACGGTATTTTAAGACATGTTTTTTCTTTTTCTCCTTTGTGCTTATCTATTTTACAACATGAATTAATCTTGTCTTTTTAAAGAAGTTACTTTTAATGGGGAAAAAAATTGCTGGAGTCCCTTGGGTGGAGGCAGTGAGGGACTATCACGCCCACTTCAAGAATGAAACGGGAAGGCTTGCACCTGAAGTGGTGGTCTTGCTAGAAAAGTGGCGGGATCCACGCTCCTGGTGCACTGATAGTGGTTTTGGGTAAAGAGAGCCAGTAACACAGAGCAAGTCTGGGGAGGCCACTGTCCTGTGAGCTCCCTGTACCCAGGAAGGACCAGAGGGCAGAGTTGGGAACGGTTTCTCGCCATCCCCAGCCTGTGCCTGGCATGCGTCCTTTACCCACGATTTCCATTTCTGGATGGTAGGTCTCCGTCTTAAATATAAACAAGCATTGCTTTCAGTGTTTAATTACAATTTAATGGAAATACTACTCGCATTCAAATTAGCTTTTAGTTTTCGCATCACGAGTGTGCATGCAAGTTATTGTGTCATTATAATCTCATGTTATAATGGCTTCATAATGCAAGTCCCTACAGGGTTGAATTAGTAGTTTCCTATGGTAATCGCCCATCACTATAATATCATAATCACATAAGCACAGTCCCCACATGCTTCCACTGCAATCATTTTGACATTGTGAGAGCATTTTAATAGTATTAGCATAGATCCTCTGGAGAAATCATCTCATTGTCACTGCATTACCATATAAGATTAATTGTGTATGAAAGCTTTAAAAAAAAGATGATGATGCACAGCAATAAAGCATTTCATGTTTCCAAAGTTCACTGTATTTTGCACTAAGGTTTGTGACACAACCCTTCATTGAAGAGACGCCCTTCCACACCACAGATAGACGTTTTTGTTTTGGTCCGTTTTTCTTTGTGTTTCTTTGCTTGGGACTCAAACTACCAGGCATCAGTCAGGTCAGCCCCTCTCTGTGCTAGAGAAAGAAACCGCGTAGTCCCTGTCCTCAAGGAGTTGATAATTTAATCAGGTTCGCAACAAGTTATGCACCACATATAGGTCACCGCAATTAATACTGTTAGGACAAACAGAGTACTTGGAAGTAAGGGGCATTAAAGCAGATGTGAGAGCAAACCGCGCAAGGCGTTCCTGAAAGGAAATGGCTGGCAATTACAAAGGGTTAAACCTATTACACATTAGGAGTGCGGGCAGGAACCAAACGGAGCGCGCCTTATCAGGGTTCACAAAAGAGTCTGGCTGGCATTTTTGTCTTCACGGAGCCCGCGCAGAAGGAAGCCACCTTCGTCGCCCGTGGTGACTCGGGCGCAGCCACGGCCACAGCCCCAGCCCACAGAGCAAGCAGGAAGCACAGGTTACGGACAGGAGCGCCTCCTCTGCACGCATCTCTCCCGCGCTGAGTGGCAGAGTGGAAGTGGGACCTCGTTGATTATGGCTCAGAGAGTAAGCAGAGACGGTCTACCCAAGCATCAGATCGAGGGCCAGAGAAAGGAAACGCCCGCACAGAAAAGCATTGCCGGCCCCGATTACTCTCCCTGGGTGGAAGCCACCGCGTCAAATGACTCCATTGTGTCAGTGACAAAAGGCCCATGCCGCACAGACTGGCAGGGTATTGTGTTCCTGGGAGGGGCCTCTAGTCCTCTGGACTGTCTGGGGATCGTAACTCTCAAGGAGTCCTCTCTGCTCAGCATCTAAGCGAGAACAACGTCAGCCAACCTGCAGCGCCCTGACCGGCCCAGAGCAGGCACCCGCAAGTGCTTCGGAGGGATGGATGCGTAAATGAACACGACGGACTTCAGAACAGCCCTGGATCTGACTGCGAACACGTCCTCTCCAACAGCATTAGCAGCAGAGGGATTCACAGCAGGCAATCTCTCCTATTATTAAAGACCTGCTTATTCTGGTAGATGACAGCGTTCTGAGGGCTAACGGTCGCTAATTTCCCTTTCCTTGAGTTGTGTGGGCCTGGGAGATCTCAGAACTACTCAGTGGCTCTGTTTCCGAAAAGAAGTAATACTGCTTTTTTAATTGGAACACAATGAGGGTGAAGATTGCTCTCTAAGTGCTCAAAACTACTTGTACCAAGAAGCCCTGGAGTAATATAAACTTATTACATAAACAAAATTGGCTTTCATAGGTAAAGTCTGTGGCATCATCGGCTACCTTATTCTTCCTTGAGTTCCTGTTTAGGCATCCTATATATAATTAAATTCTTCCAGCTCATTCTTCACAGGGACATCTGCCATTCTGAAGTCATATCAAAATTGACTTTTATTGCCTTTGGTTACAGTGTTTATTTGCTCTGTCATTAGACATACAGATGAAAAGTCAAGAGTCAAGGATGGGGTATTGGGCTCCAAATGTACTCCCCCTAAGAACACCAATTTTATTTTGCAAAACATATGACGCCACTTAGAAAAATGTCCTCATTTTCCTTTCTCATTCAAAGGCATTAAAAGCAACAGAAAACAGTCCTGATAATGTTCAATAGGGTTAATCTTTTATTGGATACAAACAATAGTCAGTAGTTATTTAATATCTGAAATGCCACCAAACATTAATGCTGAACTGCTGTATTTCAAAAAAGGAAGAATGCACACAGATGGGACAATAGAATGCTCTTATGAACACATCACTATTTCCCTGATTGGGAGAAATGCTAGAACTTCACCAATAACACAGTTTCAAAAAGTTGATATGACCAAAGTGGATCTTTGGGCAAACTTAGCATGTGGGCCTCAGTTTTCTCCCAGATAAAACAAAGGAGTTAAACACGGTGACCTCCACATTTCCTTCCAGACTTAAGTTCCATGGTTCTAGGAAAAAGGGCAGTAGCTGACCTCTACCTGACCTCTACCCATGAGGACTCCCATGAGTTCACCTTGTTTAGACATTAGATAAGCGGGAATATTAAGGAGTAGAAAATCACGCAGAACATTTCTATACAAGAAGTGAGAAATCTATTGATACCGTTCTAATTTGTTTTCTGAACCATTCTTGAACAAACTATATTACATTTTATACATTTTACATATATATGCATGTATATTTATATATAGATTTATATAAAAGTTATATATACATATATATGCATATTTACATATTACATATACTATTTACTTTACTACAACCTTCAGATTATTACTAATAGATGAATGAAATAAAAATACCTCAGAACCCAGATTATGACTTTCTTTTTATCACTCTCTATACTGCTTATGACTAAAACAGAGGCTAGTATAAAATGAACCCCGCTTACTGGCCCTGGCTAGTCACCAAAGAACAGCTAAAATGATCCATTATGTATATTTGCATATATGTGTACATTATATTTATACACACACACATCCAGAGTTCACACTAATTCTCACAGTGCAAGTACAGAGACTATTCTGAAAATTGTTTTGTGCCAACTTTGCAGCCAAGAATCATTTTATGTCTTAGTGGACAGTGAGATAAGTAAAAAAAAAAGTCAGGCATCTGCTGGTTTTTTTGTCGGTGTTCTCAGAGGTGTGATATGTATCCCAGTGGTGGTTCAAACCAATTTTAGGTGATATATGAGCATTTAGAATATCTTAAGCACATATTTGTTTATTTTAATGTGTTTTAGAATAAAAGAAATAGATGTTGCAAGCATCTGATTTTATGGATATCATTGTTTAGGATGAAGCTGAAATTAAAAAGTAGGTTAGTTTACAGAAAAATATTAAGTAATTAGAAAAGGTAGTACCTGGGCATAGCAAATGTGCTTTATTTTATTTTATTTTTTTAAGATTTTATTATTTATTTGAGAGACAGCACTAGTGGTGTGGAGGGGCAGTGGGAGAGGAAGAAGCAGACTCCCCACTGAGCAGGGAGCCCAATGAGGGCTCCATCCCAGGGCCCACTGAGCCACCCAGGTGCCCTGTAAACATGCTTTAAAAATGATAGAATGAATCAAATTTGACAAATTTGATAAATATTAATGTGTGATGAATTCTTTCATTCTGATGAATATTATGCTGAGTTTGTAAAAATTAAAAGGCATTTAGCATCTGTACAATATCTTGTAACACATTTATTTTCTCAGGCCTATTAAAGCACTTTCTCCTGTTCTGGGGGTAACACAGTCCTAACTCACCAGAAATAGAATCATGACTTCTAATTAGGCAGAGAAAGCTGTCATCCAGTTTTAACTCTAAGACCTTTTTCTTGGTTCTGTAATTGTTGGCATCATCTTAAATGATGTTAATTTAAAGATATAAATATGACATATGGTGTTGGAGCACCTGGAAGGCTCAGTCATTTGGGTATCTGCCTTCGGCTCAGGTCATGATCACGGGGTCCTGGGATCGAGCCCCACATCTCCCTCTCCCTCTGCCACTCTCTCTCTCAATTAAATAAATAAAATCGTTCAAAAAATATGATATGTGGTATCAAGAATAGAGATCAAGACATTATGGTCAGACATGGTATAGCTATTGAGTAAGCTTTCCAATTTTAATAGAATAAAACTCTGAAGTTGAATACATCATACTTTGTAGAAACAACATATAAAGAAACTTTCCTTTTTGCTAATGCTATAAAAATCATTAGATTATGTAAGATTAATTAATGAAAACCTATTTTACTGAGGCATTCCTAACACAAAGATAAAAGTAAATAAGTGAAAACAGGTTCACAAAAAATTACAACATCCCTACATAATGCACTATGCAAATTCCATATAAAAAACCTTTTACAATTCTGATCTGGTCTATCAAAAAGCAAAGGAATTTAGAAATTAATCCTTTTGACTTCACCGTAGCAAGAATAAGTAGTAGCAGCGAAGGTCCAGGAAGTGTTCCCAATGCTGGAAACTGTATTTTAAATCTAACCAATAAACTCACCAGACAATAAATAAACTATATGGAATCTTCATAAAGATCATTTTAAACCTGGATCTCGTAGCTTGAAACATTTTGGTCTTTCTACTGAAATACACTGTAAACAAAAAGTGAAAAAAGAATGTCAATTATGTCAAAAAGGGGAAAAGGGGCACCGCAGCCCAGGTTGCAGGAGACCACCCCCCACCCCTTGCCCCCTTACCCTGGAACACCCATCAGATCAAATACAGCTGTTAAGGTCAAAGGCTCGGTAATGTCAGTGCTAAAAGCAGCAGAGTCTTTACTTCTTATACCCTAAGCTGCTCCAAAATATTTGTACAGGACAAAGAGGAACACCTCTTTGAGGTGATGTACCTCTCTGAATGAGAATGGGGTGGCGGGGAGGAGCAAGTTCAAAGCAACCCAGAAGCCAAAGGGAATCAATGTCAGGTCTTTGACTTATGCAGAAATGTGAGTGAGACTCACACCAGGGAAGCCCAGGACAGTGCCTAATTGGACCTGTAGAAGCTTCGGGAATTTGGATGGGCAGTGGCAGTGACAGGATGGAGACAGGGCTTGTGGAGTAACAGTCCTCGAAGCACACTCAGCAGAGAAGTTTTCTTACCTAGTAGCAATCTGGAAAGACCCTTCCTGCAGTAGCAGAGGACAGTTTTATAGAAAGTACTGAGCAGAAGGCATTCATCAGATATGATACATTGGAAGCCAGCGCCCTTTGCTTGAATTCACGTGTGAAATGGACTTGTGCAACTGTAAATGGAACGTGTCTGAAGTGAAAGACTCAACTTGGAGAAAATGCAGCTTGGCCAGTTCTATGACTGGTAGAAAGGCAGACTCATGAAGTGATAGACATTCCATATGCCAAGGAGTGATAAATAAAAACACGTCAAATAATCTAGATGAAAGCTAGCAGACACCTTGTAGCCCTTCCTGGATAAGGGCATCAACAATACTTTTCTACGGAGCGATTGGTAGTAAAACCACACTCTACTTACACATGTATTCTCTTACATATGCACACATACCTCATTATTCAAATGTAATTTCTCCCTGAAAACATAATGGGCCCCAAATTTTGCATTGCGGGAGGTTAAATGTTACCTATTTATTATTTATTTATTTTTCATTATTTCACTTAAAAGTTTTAATGTCGGCGCTTTCAAAAGCTTGCATATGTGGAGAGAATAGCATGATGAACCTCTAGGTATCTATCACCCAGCTTCACCAATAGATTCCCATGAAAACAGTTTTTCAGGGGAAAAAAATCAATGGTTAGCATCTCATTCAAAACCACCAAACAGTTATTCCAACTATTACTAACATATGCTTAGAGACCCATATAACAATCTCCTAAGGATTTCTGGCAATTAATTAACTGCAAAAGACTTTTTTTTGAAATAAAAAAAAAATGCAATCATTCTATTCTGAAGGCACATTGTAAAGTTTCCCAGAAATAACTGTAGTCCCACAGAAGATGTAGACAGGTGACATTCAAACTGAGGGACTGGATGTTTTCACATTCCTGATATTTTTTTCAAATGTAAGAGCTTTTCTAGCTGAGTATGCTCATCATCTCCCTTGAACATTTTCAGTTGATGACATGAAGGCAACAATGCACAACACATTTAACAAAGTGAGGACAAGATGTTGCCCTCTAGGGGTGGGATCTGACCTATAGGACCACAGCGTCCTCTACATCCCCTTGCCCTTTTTGATGGCACAGGTATGTGGATTAATATTAGCAAGTTTGTGTTCAAAGAGGAAATTCTGAGGAAAAATACTGGCGAGTGATAAATATTTGGGTGGGGTAGTTCACATGGCAAGGCACACTTAATTACGTACGTTTTATGGTTAACCACTTAATAAAGTACGTAGGATTCATGTACTCATATTGCTACAATTTTTATCTAATTACTTCATTATTTTAAGCCACAGGCATAAAGCTCTCCTCTAAGTAATGTTCAGAAGTTTCTAAGCTGAGTAGACCCTCCAAAGAATTGTAGTTATCACATCACTTGGGGGGGTTGTTCCAATTTGATAATCAATGAAATAGCAAATTTGAAAATCAATGAAAATAACTCCCCAAATGGTAGTTTCCACAGACTTTTATTTTTACAGTTCAGTAGTATGGACTGAATTGTGTTCCCCCCACCTCATACGTTGGAGTCTTAACCTCTAGTGCCTCAGCATGTAACCGGATATGGTCATGAAGAGGTCATTACATTAAAATGGTGTTTTGGGGAGTGGGTCCTAATTTATTTAATATGACTATTTTATTTAGTTATGAGCAGAGATTGGGACACAGACAACAGACAGTAGACAGAGGGAAGACCATAGGAGGACACATGAGGGAGGCAGCCACCAGGAAGCCAAGAGAGGCCTCATAAGAGACCAGATCTACCAACACCTTGATCTTGGTGTTTCAGCTTCCAGAATTATAAGAAAATAAATATGTGTTGTCTAAGACACCCAGCTGGTGATATTTTGTTACAGCCCCCCTAGCAAACCAATACCATCAGTAATGGGGGTCACCTAATCCAAGCTGCAGAGGTGACCTTTAAGTATACCTGGGGGATCTGGGTCTGGAGAGTGAGCAGGGACTGTTGAAAGGGCTGGCCAGGCATGTATGATTCAATCTGATGCTTCGTGACAGATTTGGATGACTGTCAGGTGTACGGATGCAGAGGTCTTTATTCCAGTTATCTGTCAGGGAACCATAGGTAGCTTGCTGGGAAGTTAAGCAGATTCCGCACACAGATAATGTAGCAGGTTTATCATGTGAAATACCCCTGAACTGGGGACTGGACTTTGTATTTCCTTCAAACCTTAGAAAGCAAGACGAGTAAAAAAAAAAATAAAAAAAATAAAAAAAGAAAAAAAAAGAAAGCAAGACGAGTAATATTGAACTTTTCAGATATATAACAAATATAATAGACAAGACATGTAGAAATGTGACAGTATAACCACGATAACTGGAGTTCATGAAAATATTCTAGATATCTCAAAAATCGGGGTGCCTGTGTGGCTCAGCCGGTTAACTCTTGATTTTAGCTCAGGTCATGATCTCATAGTCGTGAACTCGAGTCCTGACTCTGTTTCTACACCGGGCATGGAGCCTGCTTAAGATTCTCTCTCTCCATCTCCCTCTGCCCCCTTCCCCACCCCAGGCTCTCTCCTGCTCTCTCAAAACAAAAAGTTCAAAAATCAGTATACACATAATTTTGAATATATTAAGCAATATTAAGGAATTATTGTTGCTACACAGTAATACTAAGGAGTTTTTGGTTGCAGTGGACTTGGAATTATACAGAGGAGCATGAAATTCACAACAATATTTACCAATATTCTCTTCAAAGTGCTTTTCAAACACTTAATAATTACCCAATTAAGCCACTGCAAGATAAGCTGTTATTACTCTGGATTTAGTGAAAAAGACTAATAATTACTATTTTAACAGTTTCTGTGAAGAAAGCCTCAATGTTTACTGAACACAACTGTGAGAACACCCCCATCCGTTTAGCGAGTAGGGAACAGAAAAACACAAAAGGTTGATTAGTTAAGTGAATTCCGGGAAAGACAGAGTCGATTAAGAACTAAGAGCCATGACCTGTGAAAACAGAGAACTTAATATGCAAAGCAGTGACCAAAATCCGCAGAAGGCTATTTATGGATCCTGCCAATATTCAATGTTGCAGACTGACAATGGAGAATCTGTGGTCATGCCCTCAACAACATAATTCATCACTCTAGTGCTTGGAGCAGTCATGTCCAAGCAATTTATCATCATCATATCACTCGTCTGAGCAAAAGAGGGGGAGAACTTTGATTGTTAACCTCTAGGGAGAATGGATTTATAGCCAACATCCCTAAGAATGCAGCATGGCTCTGCCCAAAGCAAAATGTCCCCTGCCTCACTTCTGTTTAACTCAGAGTATTAGTGTGAACACATTGCTAGGAGGACACTGAGAGCAAAACCTAGGTCTGATGCCCTTGGCTCAAAATTAAGACAGTGGGGAAACCATATTGAAAATCCTCGAAGCTGCTTCAAAAAATGCTTATGGATGATGCATTTCAAATGTCCTTTGGTGACAAGATCAATTCTGAAATGCATCCATGGATAAATCATATTTGGGAAGAATCATCTCTTATTTGAGAGACCAGAACACGAGAGAGAGTGTGTGGGCAGGAGGAGGGGCAGAGGGAGACAGAGGGAGAAGCAGACTCCCCATTGAGCAGGGAGCCTGACGTGTGACTCGATCCCAGGACCCTGGAATCATGACCTGAGCCAAAGGCAGGTGCTTAACGACTGAGCCACCCAGGTGTCCCTGCACTGAGCCTTTTTGTATTTTACATTTTAACAATGGCTACCCTTTATAGCCTGAAACATCCAAATACCATTTTGCCCCCTTTGATTAAAATCATGAAACTGAGTTGAGTATTTTGGAAACAAGAATGCCTGCTGTCTCCCCAACAGTGAGGGCAGGTTGGTCACAGCAGGAAGCCTTCTACAGCCTCTTCGGCTTCCCTGCTGTCCTTAGACGGGAAATCAGTAATCCCTGGATTCATGCGGTTCAGCTCTCATGTGAGTCCATCAGTCAGGAGAGGCTAGTTTCTGCTGTGGTAACAAACAAATCCCCGAATCTTGGGGTGTAAACACAACAAAAGCTTATTTCTAGCTCTCACTACATGTCTAACACAGATCCACAGGGAGTGCTACCCCATGTCCTCCTGTCACATCCAAGCTGACAGAACAGCCACCATCTAGAAAACTGGTGATCACTGTGGCAGAGGGAAAGAAAGTGTGACAGACCTCTCACTGGCTCTTAAAGCATCTACCCGGAAGTGACATGTCACTCCACTTATATCTCATTGGCCAAAGCAGGTCACATGGTCATATCTCGCTGGAAGGGGACAGAGAGACCCCCAGGCAGAGCAGATGGAAGCAGGTGGACTTGGGAGATACTGCTTTCATGAAAGGAACCACAGAGCCAGTTTAGGCCAGGTGGCCAGGTGGGAGCAGGTATTTTCTTTATCTCCTTCTTCCTTTATTTTTTTTTTAAGTGAGGGAGGATGCCTATGAATGAGAAGCTTTTTCTAAAACATGAAAGTCTATTTAGAAAAACTTAGACTACTGAAAATACACCCTAAAGAACATTTGGTGTGTGAAAAATACATTCAACCATCTTAGGTCCTTCTATTAACAGTAAAGTGAGCAGGACTTCATCAGGAATTAATTTTCCCATGGTTACGGGATGGCCCACTGGGCTATTTAAGAACTTTGAGGAGAAAGATTCCTCATATGGTAAATAAACGCTGTAAATTGTGTGGAAGGAAGGATGGGCATTTTCCAAGGTCAGTAGTTCTTCCTATGTTATACAGTTCATTATTTTATCTTCAAGTTTAATTCTGAGAGTAATTTCTAAAATGCTTACAGACAGGCTCTGTACCAACTATAATCCCAGACCAAGAGGGCACTGAGGATGTAGACATAGATTTCTCAAGACTCTAAACGTTCTAACCTATATGTATGTTCTCCTTTCCTCTGTTTTTATCTGGGTCAAAATTTAACTACTCGCACTTCCAACTATATTAAATTGCATTTCTTCAGAAATTCTTTTCACTTCAGCCATATTCAAGGTATTTTCTGCCCTACATGGGGAAGTGGAAACTTGTCCAGTGAAACCTGTCCTTTGGTTCGGTCATGCCCAGAACACCCACTGGGCTGGTTCTCTTCCCGCCTCATTTGCCATCCTCCTTTGCTGGCTCCTCTACTGACCTCTAAGCATTGGGCTCTTGGGTACTAGGTCCAGTTCCTCTTCCCTTCTCTACCTGTACTTTTTCCCTGGGTCCTGTTACACACTTCCAACAACTTCATATATCATGATTAATGACTCCCCAGTAATTATCTGTAGCTCAGATCTCTCCCATGAGCTGCAGTGTAATATACCTACCAGCCTATAAGACCTCTTCCCTTGGACATCACATAGACCTTACGGTAAGGCAGATGGTACAATGGTACCCAACAACTCCATCCTTCCCAGTATTCATACCCCTGAGTGGTCCCCCTGCCCCGCACTGCACCAGGGTTGGTCTGTGTAATCCACAGCAAACAACAGAAGTGACAGTATGCTACTTCTGAAATCAGGGCTTTTTTTTTTGTTTTATTTTGTTTTTTAAAGAATGGCTTCTATCTTGGGTTCTCCTTCCCTCTTGGAACATTTGCCCTGGGGGATGCCAAATCATGAGTAACCATATGGAGAGGTGCCTATGGTAAGGAACTAGTCTCTGGCCAACAGACAGCTGAAATCTGTCAATAGCCAAGTGAAGAAGCTAAGAAGCAGAACTCATGGCTCCAGCCAAGCCTTGAGATGACCACAGCCCCCCGGCTGATGGATTGGCTGTAACATTATAATAGACTCTGAGCCAGAACAAACCCAAGCATGCCAAGCCCAAATTTCAGACCTACAGAAGCTGAAATAACAAAGAGCTGTTGTTTTAATCAGCTAAACTTTAGGGTATTTTTAAAAATATAGTAATAGGTAAGCCAGCCACACTTCACCGAGTTAATATGCACCAAATGGAACTTTCCATCTCTCCTACCCCAATTCTCAATTTGTTGTTTCCCCAGCCTTCCTCTTCTTAATTAACATCTACATCTGCCCGGTTCCTGAGCCAGCATCTTGAGAACCATCCTTAGCTTCTCCTTACCTTTCACTACCACCTCGCATTCATCAGCAAGTTTTACAGAATCAAAATCCAAAGCATTTATCAAATCCATCCCTACCACAAAATGGGTTAAGAGCCCTCCTTGCATAAGGTAGAACATCAGGTGCTGGGGAAACAGCAATAAATAAAACATACCAACCCCACCCTCACATAGTTGACATTCTTATGGAGTAAAGAACTCATAAACAAAATATATAGTATGTCATATGGGAATAAGTTGTATGCAGGAAAACTAAAAGAAGGGAAGGATGGGTTCGACGGGTGCTAGAATGTTACTTGAAATATGGTGGTCAGGAAGGCCCTGCTGGTAAAGTGGCAGTTAAAGATTCCACATTCTCTAGCTTTACCGCTGCTCCCCCAGCCGGAGCTGCCACCATCTTTCATTTGGGCTACATCATAGCCACCTCCATGGTGCTCCCCTGCCCACAGCCCTTCAGTGGCTTCCCTTTGCCGTTAGATGAAAATCTGGAGAGCTTACCAGGCTGCACAAAGCCCTATAAGACCTGGTGCCACTCTGTCTTTCCAACTTCATCTTGAACCAATCCCCCCAGCTCCAGTCACAAAGACATTCTGGCAATTTCTAGAACATGCCAAGACCCTTTATGGATCCTCTGCCAGAGCAGGTCTCACTGAAAGTAATGAACATCACTAGGTCCTTCTCATCCTTCTAAGTCAGAAGGTCTTGATGAGGACTCCTTTTCACCACTACATGCAAAGTGCTCCCCCCTCCCACCGGCCCCCACCAGCTCCATTTTCCTCTATCTGCTTCCTCCCACAGCCCTCTGTTTATAATTTGTAGCTGTTGGTTAATCAATTTGTTTGTTGGCTTTTTGTTTATTTCCTGAAGTCTCTCTGCTTCCTTCCTGAAGTCTTCTCTCGGAATGTAGACGCCTAGAGGCTAGAAACCTCATCTGTTCTTGTTCTGTATTGTAGCAGGCCCCGTGCATGTCCAGCTCTATAATACAAATTTATTGAATGGATAAACCAAACTTTCCTGACCACCCTGTAATTTCGACAGCAAGTGTGACCAAATACATCATTAAATGGTAAAAGCAGAATCTTGTTTTCACAATCTATAAGTTTTTTGATCTAGTAGAGACCTAGAGATCAATTACTTTTATGTGCCAAAAAAGATAAGGAACTTGTACACAGAGCTGGAATCAGAAATAAAATTAGGCTCCACTCATGGGTCCTCAGAGTTCTTTAAGCCAGCCACCTTGCTACCTGCCTGCCTCTATCAGAGTACCTTCAGTTCCTGTTGGACAGGGGCAGACTTGTGAAAAGCACAAGTGCAGGGTGGCTAAGTGGTGGGAGCACAGGTTTTGGAGTTAGAAAGACATGGATTTCTTTTTTTCCTAAACTTTCCAGCAGTGTGGCTACCCATACATATATGGGCTTGGGCATTCTTATTATAATTTTAAGATCAAGGAATGGAAATCAAATGCATTTCGTTATTTTATGCCCCAAATCTATATTACAGATATTTTAGTAACTTTTATAACAATAAGACAACATCTAGCCTTCACAAATGCAGCATGCTGTGAATTTTGTGTTCAGATTATCCTTTTTAAAATTAAGTTGCTATCTTGCTATCAAGTGCAAGTTGTCTGATCTTTTTCTTTGCAGTGCACCCGGAGATTTCTTTTTAAAGGAGGGGAGTTATTTCCGGAATCACATCAGGCCTTTAGGGGAACTGCTGTATACCCCTGCTGTCTATGCGAAGTGAAGCATAACTAGCCAAGTCAGTGTTCTAAGTCTTAGGGTTCTTTTCTCCCTGACGTTCATTCTATTTGACAGTGAAAGCCATGATCCTTTAGGATACGAGTAAATGATTGTCAGTTTCCTCCTCTCTGGCCGTGACTTAAGGACGAATGGACACGTTTTTATACAAGGCAGAAGCTCTCCTCTGTAAATGCTCCCCTCCCTCCCCCCGGGGTGTCACTGCACCTGAGCGGTCTCTGCAAACATCATAACACTGCGGCTGTAAATCCATAAGGCAGGCGCACCTAAGTGTGTTTGGAGTATCTTTATGATAGAAGAACCGTGAGACGGGAAAATAAAGGGCAAGGCCGAGGCCCAAGGCTTAGAGGTATGACTGCAAAGCTTATTAAAGGAGAACGAATATGGCAGAGAAGCCCCAGGCCTAGCGCAGCTGCCCGACGACAACTCCGGAGCATTTCTGTCGAGCAACACTGAGCTAGCGCCACGCGGGGCCTCGGCCCTCGCTTTGCGCGGCCCTCTGGGCCTCAGGTTTCAAGCCAGGCTTCGCCGGACTGTAGACTTTGGGGCTACTATTTGCTTCTAAGCGCAAGCCAGCCTCCTGGGACTCGCGCAACCCAGCGATCCCGGTCTTTGCAGCTTCCCCGGCCCATCTGCGGAAACGCAGCAGCTTGCCAAAGCGCGGGCTGCTTAAACCTCCCTTCCCCAGGGGGACCTCCGCGGGGGCGCCCCGCAGGGATTAACGCGAAAGACTCGGCCGCGGCCCGGGCCGCAGAGGCTCCCCGCGGACCTCACCCTTCCTACCCTGCCCACAGCTCCCGCGCCCGCTCCGGCTCCCGCGCACCTTCCCTCCGCTCGCTGCGCGCCGCCTTCTCCCCCGGGACCCTCAGCAGGGCCGGCTTGCGCGGACTTTAACGCCTCCCCACTCCCCTCCTACTTCACCCTCCCGCCTGGTCGGTTCCCCGCCCCGGGGTCGCTGGGCGGGGTTCTGTAGGGTCTGGCCACACCTCACCCAGCCCCAGGTCACGCCCTGCGGCCCCTGCTACGCCACGCCCAGCGGGGGCCAGGACCCGCCCAGCCCGCCTCCAGGCCAAGTCTGCAAATCAGTTTGGCTGGTGGCCTACCCTGAACTTGGAGCGGCCCAAGCGCAGGTGGGGGCAGGGTCCTTTCAACAGCCGAGCTGGAAGCCCACCTTCTCTGTCTAAGAATCTATTGTGGGTACCCCGAAATGTCCTGGCAGGAAAAGGACTAGGGGCTACCTCCCCCAAGGGGAAAGGAAGCAGCTACTTTTCCCAGAGTCACAGGTCTTACAGAAAAGCCTGGAACATGGAGGTTTAGTAGCGATTTTAGTTTCCTCCAAGGATTAATAATCAAAGGGCCGCATTGGCAATTGGGTATCTCGAACAGGATTTGGATCATCATTCTGAATACAAAGCAATTTTGGGTTTACTTCTCCAGTTTCATGTCCCTGGGCCCGAGGTTTCTTCTCTTTACAGAGTCTCTACAGAATAGCACATGAACTGGACTTAATACCGTCTATGGCAGCTGGCTTAGTGAAAGTGAGGACATCTGTCCTCAAAAACAGCGCTGGGAACAGTTGTCCTGATACAGAGTAATTCTTTAAGTATTACACTGTATTCAATTCATTTTATCCTGAATTCTGGGAAAAAAGAGGACAAGGACTCAAATGAGAAGAATCTCCAAGTGTCATTTGAAAAGAAGATAAATAGTTAATGAAAAATAATAATGACGATAATAATAATAATCACGGACAGTGTTTCCTGAAGCCAATTCTGCAACTCTTTGTGATGTGTATATGTTTTGTTGCTCGATTTTTTGAACAACCTACATGTGGTAGAATCATTTTCTCCTCCAATTACAGATGGAAAACAGATCCCGGGAGAAAAGTACCCTGTGACTGGCCAGGCTTAGAGCCTCCTTTGGTCGATGTCAGTACACCACACCTTCTTAAGTGAGAGCAGGGCACTTTCATAGGAGGCTAGTTAATCAATTCATTTATTTGAATCAGAAAAAGGAGAGAAAAGGAAATGAAGTTGTGTGTGTGTTCATTTTTTAAGGAGGTTAAAACTGTGAGAAGTTGGTGAAGGTGAGGCAGGGAGACAGAACCGAAGGAGAATGATGTTTCTTTAGGATGGTGGCTGCTCAAATCCTAGGAACGGAGAAGGGGATAAAAACAGGGCTCAAGAATGGGAGGCTTAAGAGTAAATGTAGGGGTTAAGAACTCTGGAGGGATGAGTGTTGAGAGAGCTAGATATCACTAGGAATGCCTGGGGCTTGTACTGAGATTATATAATGCATAGATGGATTGAGGGAAGCTTCTAGAGTGACCGGTGCTGGCTAACACTTTGATTGTTCTTGCTGCAACCATGAAGCCGTATAAATGTGTACCTGACAATGGTTGTTGAGGAGAGACCTAAAAGTCCATTATTTGGAATGCTGTGCATCTTGCTAGTCTATACTGCCAGATGTGAAATTATACACAAGATCATGTATAAAAATGATGTCCGCTTTTCTTTATAGAAGTTACTAAATTCTCCACTGCTCCTGTTGCATCCACCGGTGCAAGATTTGATAGATTTCACATGCAGGCTCTTACTTTCTTTGGCTTTACTCCTTAAAAGATATTGTTAAAGAAACTGAGGGTCTTGGAGGGAAGGGCGTTGGCGAATGGGAGAGCCTGGTGATGGGTACTGAGGGCACATATTACGTGGAGCACTGGGTGTGGGGCATAAACAATCTTGGAACACTGAAAAGATTAAATTTAATTTAAAAAAAGATAGTGTTAAAGAGAAACTATTCTAAATTGTATTTCTCTTTTAAAGAAATGACCTTCAGAGAAACTTCAAATAATAATGTAGGTGTCTTATATCAGGAATTTTATCAAACTATCAAACAAAGGGAGAGAAATCCACACAAATCCAGTATCCCATGGTGAAAAATGATGGTGGCATATGGTATTGGGGCATGGAGTATATACTGTAGAATTCCATTTCACATCGTAAGTGATTTAAGCACTAGCACCAAATGCTCTCTTATTGAAAAATAATTAAGGGTGCCTGGGTGGCTCAGTTGGTTGAGCGACTGCCTTTGGCTCAGGTTATGATCCCAGAGTCCTGGGATGGAGCCCCACATTGGGTTCCCTGCTCAGCAGGAAGCCTGCTTCTCTCTCTGCCTTTCCCCCTGCTTGTGTTCCCTCTCTCACTGTGTGTGTGTGTGTCTCTGTGTCAAATAAATAAGTAAAATCTATGAAAAAAGAAAAGAATTAAAATAAGCATTCTCCAGTACTGACCCCCAACACCCAATAGCCCTGGAGACACACAGACAAGAATGGATAAAAGGGGTCTTTATGATGTTCTGCCGTCAAAAATGATAATTTGGTATCAAACCTTGTGCCCAACTTCATTTTTCAGCCTTTCGTCCTGGAAAAGCTGAACTTAGAGATACTTTTTGAAACCTAGAATAGCAATGTACTGCCATATGCCTATGATGAAATAGCCAAGTTAAAAATCATATTATTAAGAAACCAAAGGTTCCCAAATCAGCCTCTCAGAGAAGGGTTTAGTTCAAATATGCTCCCATTTCCACAGTACCTGCTTTTCATTTTTATAGTATCTTTGAATTTTCACAGTACTTGTACCCAGAAACCCGAAATTGGCAGAGAGAATGAAATCAAAACCAAACATCCAAAACCCCTCGCTGTTTGGATGAAACTTCTGGAAAGCACTCAGGTCTTCATCACTCTAGTGAATTGTTTTAAATATTTACACAAAAATAGTCGATGGGGGAAAAATCCGAAGAGATCAAAATATGAAGTAATCCAAATAATTATCAGATGAGCCTCAGATACAAAGCAGCCGACAGATACCAGTTTGTGAATGGTATGGCTGTCAGATTTTAATTGTGAATTTGAAGTTAAATTGACAGCGCTGCAGAGGTTTTCTTGGTTTAATTTTTAGTTATAGTGTAATGAACTATTCCCATCACTTCCAGGAAATCTATTAGATACCAATGTCACAAGAGGGGTAGGACAGAGCTTTCAACACACATTTTCTGATCAAATTCCTCTTCTTTATACCTCCCAGAGAATACAACTAATTACTCAGTGTATTTTATTACTTCACTTAGAGGCAAAGGAAAAATGAAATTAAAACTTTTCTAGTTCTTAAAGAACTAAATTGAAAACACATAATCCCCCAATTCAATTCAGGAAACTTTTTAATGGGGACTGTACCTCTACAAATGAGTCATTTACAACCTTTTGTTGAAGCCAATTACAAGTTGTCTCCAGAGTTGTTATGGCTTTAACAGCCACCATGAAAAACAGAGCAGTTCCTCAAAAAATTAAACACAGAATTACCAAATGATCCAGCAACTCCCCTTCTGCGTATATAGTCAAAAAAGGTGAAAACAGGGACTTAAAGAGTTATTCGTACACCCTTGTTCATGACAGCCTTATTGACAATAGTCAAAGGTGGCACCATTCCAGGGGCCTCTTGGGGGATGAATGGATAAACAGAATGTGGTGGATGCACACAATGGAGTGTTATTCAGCCTTAAAGGGAACGTTGATAATGCCACAACACCCATGAACTTTGAAGACATTATGCTAAGTGAAATAAGCCAGATGCAAAAGGGCAAATGCTATATGATTTCACTTATATGAGGTGCCTTAAAAATGGTCAAATTTTTAAAGACACAAAATAGTGGTGGTTTCCAGAGGGTGGGGGGAGAAAGAATGAGGAGTTAATTGTTTAATGGGCACTGAGTTTCCATGTGTGGAAATGGACCATAGTGACAGCTGCCCAGCAGTGTGGGAGTACTGATTGTGGTTAAACTCTACACTTTAAAAGAGTTAACACTTTAAACTTTATTTTATGAATATTTTACCATAATAAAAAAAATTTGCCCTTAGACAGCTGCTTGTCAATTACTTGTAAAAAGTGGCCTTGAATTTAGAACACCTGTTGCTCTCATTAGATTGACCTGTATACATCAGAGGTCATTATTTTCATTATATCATTATTCATTTAAAAAAAAAACTTTTAAATTGAATTCCTTGTTACTTTTTCTTGCCTAGCAGTTTCTTTTGGTGTTTGTGATAGAGACTCAATTTTATTTGGTAGCTAGGTGCTTATGAAAGCCATTTCCTTCTTCTCCTGGGCACATAGCTCTGTTACTTCCCAGCCTCCCTTGAAGTCAGGTGTGGTCTTCCACTGGGTGTCAGCCAATGGGATATGATAGAAGTGATACCCCGAAGGGCCCACCCGAGAACCTCCCAGCCACCCAGCGTCCTCCACTCTTTCTGCATTCATGGGTAGGGCAGTGAGAATGTTTAGAACCTGGAAAATGGAGCCATAGGAGAGAAGCCGGCTGTGTCTCAATGGCTACATGGAGCAGAATGCCCACCTACCAACCCTAACTATGAGAAAATGTCAGTGAAAAATGTACTCTTATTGTTTTTTAAAGATTTTATTTATTTATGTATGTATGTATGTATTTATTTATTTATTTGACAGAGAGAAACACAGGGAGAGAGGGAACGGGGAGTGAGAGAGGGAGAAGCAGGCTT
The DNA here is from genome assembly GCA_004023965.1 of Spilogale gracilis. Taxonomy (NCBI): domain Eukaryota; kingdom Metazoa; phylum Chordata; class Mammalia; order Carnivora; family Mephitidae; genus Spilogale; species Spilogale gracilis. Next base: position 88,170 of record PITA01000464.1, read on the forward strand.
CCCGCCGAGGAGAGAGCCCGATGCGGGGCTCGATCCCTGGTCTCTGGGATGATGAGCTGAGCTGAAGGCAGTTGCTTAACCAACTGAGCCACCCAGCCGCCCCCGTACTCTTATTGTCTTAAGCCACTGAGATGTGGGGATCATTTGGTAAGGCAGATGGTGGACCCTGATTAATATGGTATTTGCCTTTGTAAGAGAACGGCCTGGCTCCCTAGGCTACGTGAAAACCACCAACCTTTAGCCAGCTAATAGTAATAACTAATATCAAATGGCTTCCCAAATCCTTGAGAGAATTACTTAAGTGTTAAATGCATCTGTTAGCACACAATAATGTGATTATTGATTGCTAGTAAATACAGTGTTGAGAGCTAAGTGAAATAGAATGAAGTTAAACCCAAAAAAGTCAGCAGGGAAGCTATTCATTAATTGTTAAGCCCAAGCATATGTGTCTGTGAAGAATACCAAATAGTTGTGGTCTCCGTGTTGAAAAACAAAGCAATGTGGACTTGAAGCAAACATTAAAACGATGGCTTGATTTTATAATTCAAATAATTCAACTGTTTTCTTTTTAAGTAATACAGATAATTTCCTTGTCATTTCAAGATATGTTTTTGATTTTGTGTGTGTGTGTGTGTGTGTGTGTGTGTGTGTGATTTTTTCCCCCCACGGAATTAGTTTAAATTGCTCTTCAGAGACCCGGTTGAAACAATGGTTTGAAATATTTTGTATTATGTTTGCAATTATGTTTGTATTATGTTTGCAATCTTAGCTCTTAAAGAATTCTTCTGTGTGAGTAGTTGGCTAGATTGTGTCACTTAGTGAATATTAAGAGAAGTAACAGTATACTGGGATATCTAAATTATGGGAGGGTATATGAAAACATATATTGTAGCTAAAATAACTGAAGAGAAGAATTGGCCTCAGTCTTCCAGGTGGAATGGGGGTGGAGATCAGGGACAAGTCTGTGACAGAGAGCGTCATAGGCAACTACATTCTCGGGAAACACGGGGAACCAGGCTGCACCGACAGCTCCAGACTCCGAGAGACCCGACCTCAGCTCCTGGCTCCTTGACTTTCAGGCTGTGGGACCCCTTAATTTCTCTGAGTCATGGGAAAGAAAAATACTTTGACCTGTGAAATGAAAATACTGTGACCTGTCCCTGGCAGCTTGCTGGCTGTCCTTCAGATCTGTTCTTTCCTGCGTTCACACGAATCCTTCACCAGGATTCACCGCCGCCCTGTTCAACGTACACTTTTCAGCCTCTCTGGCAGCTGGGCATGGCCACGTGACTTCGCGTAGCTGATTCGCACTCCATCCAACTGGGAGGCAATGGGAATTGAAGGGGCTGTCTTGGGACTGGAGATGGAATTTGTATGTTGAAGGTAGCAGAAAACCTTCGTGGGGTTTGTGTGTGGGTTAAGTGTGAGGGCGGTGCAAGTGTCCCACCCGGGGTCTTCAGAACGGTACTGGGGGAGTGTGCTAAGCAGGAGACGTGATGAAGGTATAAGTACAGAGGAGTCAGATACCGCAGTAGAACAAAGTAAGCGGCGTGAAAGGGTGTCACCCCTTGGAGAGCCCAGAGTCCAGAAGGTCGGGAGAAGGGAGCTGATAACCAGGCTAGGCTGCTGGGCAAGAAAATCAAGTATCAGAGCTGCAGGGGAGGAGCCTAGGAGCCAGGACTCAGGCGTATTGGTCAGTGTGTTGGTGCTATGGAAGTCATGCTAATAACAATAAGTAACATTTTTTACATTTAGGATAGTCTATGTGCCAGTCTCGTCTAGTAACCCTTTGTCAACATTTTTAAGATTTTATATTTATATAATCACCCATTTTACAGATGTGAAAACTGAGGCTCAGAGCTAGGCATTCTTTTTGCTCAAGGTTTCATCGACAATAAAGGGATAACCTGAGATGTAAATCTAGAACTGGCTGATCCCAAAACCCAAGTGCTAAGAAATAATGACCCAGTAATCCAAGTTAAGCAGGTAGCACAAGACATAGGAAGAAACATTAGCTGTGGAACGCCTGGGTGGCTCAGTCAGTCAAGCGTCTGCCTTTGGCTCAGGTCATGATCCCAGGGTCCTGGAATTGAGTCCCGCATCAGGCTCCTTGCTCAGTGGGGAGTCTGCTTCTCCCTCTGCCTGCTGCTCCCCCTGCTTATGCGTGCGCTCTCTCTCTGACAAATAAATAAATGGAATTTTGAAAACAAAACATTAGCTATTACGATCTATACAAGACAATGAGTATCTAGCACACCTCAGCAGGAGCAAGATTGGACCTAAACTGGAGCCTCGGGGAGGGCAGGCTCCCTATATACTCTGTGAATGTGTGTGTCTGTGTGTCTGTGTGTGTGTGTGTTTGTGTGTGTGTGTGTAGCAGAGGTGGGAAGACATAGAAGGTGGTAAACTGGTGATTCACACTGAAAAATAAGAAGTGAGAAGTCAGGGAGGAAAATAATTCCCAATTCCATATATTCTTCTTTTTCTCAATTGTGGAAAGAAGGAACCAGTGGCTTGGAGAACAGGGAAGCTGGAGAGGCAGGCTAACACTTTTCTGGATTGTCCCAGAATCCATTTTTTAGAGTCAGAAGAAGATCTTAAAAACAATCTAGTATCCAACTCTCTTCTCTCAGAAGGAGGCAAAGGACATTTGCTGAGATTTTTAAAAATCACCGACCACTGAGAAATAAGTGAACTCAAAAGGGCTTTTAACTCAAAGAATCTGAGGTCCCAGAGAAGGGTTTTTAACTTCAGAGAAACAGAGTGAGTGAGTCAGAAAGCACTCCATAATCATGGCATATGTGTGAGATTAAGGTTAAAATTTGTGTTAATAGTAGCAGATGTAATAGGAAAACATCTATATTAGATTATGGCATTCTTCTTCTTAAAGTTCCTTAAAATAGAGCATTTTATTATTCTGATGTTTTCATGGTAATGGTATGTGAGGATGATGTGGTCATTTTAATACAGAACTACTGTCTCTTTCAATGTAGGGTACATAGATTTGTGGAAGCTTTAACAGATAGTTCTATTTGAATATCAGGCACTGATATCTTTTATTTTTTTAGAGAGGGAGGGAGGGAAGGAGAGAGAGAGAGAGAAAAGCAGGGGACAGAGGAAAGGGAGAGGGAGAGAGAATCTTAAGCAGGCTCCACGCCCAATGCGGGGCTTGATCTCAAGACCCTGAGATCATGACCTGCGCTAAAATCAAGAGTTGGATTCTTAACTGACTGAGCCACCCAGGCAGCCCTAGGCACATGGTATTTTTAAATGATATAGAAGAATATATTCACTGAACATTATGGATGTTATAAAGCCTGGTCATAAAATTAACATCTGGGAACCCATTACCCAACAGTACCAATACCATAGACACCCCGTGCACTTGCCCCTCCAGTCTCGTTACCCCCTCCCACCACCTCCCACCCTGCCAGGGGCAACCACTCTCCTACTTTTAAGACACCCAGCATTTCAATAATTCAGACGCTGTCACCACACTGTATCCTGGATTCAAGATTCCAAAGAGTAAGGAAAGTATTACTGTTATAAATCAGGCTTGCAAAGTGACAGCAAATGCCATACTTCTTAACACAGTTTTGCCAAATTTAACTTGTCTTGAAAATTAGCTGATGATGATACTTCTCAGAGACATAAAAAATAAAGTAGGAGTGACTTATACATAAGGTAGAAGTTCTCTCTCAGGGTGCCTGGTGGCTCACTGGGTTAGGCGTCTGCCTTCAGCTCAGGCCATGATCTCGGGGTCCTGGGATAGAGCCCCACGTTGGCTCCCTGCTCAGTGGGAAGCCTGCTTCTCCCTCTGCGTGCTCTCTCAATAAATAAATAAACAAATACAACATAAATAAATCTCTAAAAAAAGTTCTCTGTCAACAGAATTAAGCACATAGGACGCTATTCCCACAACAAATGAATCAAGTTGAGTTGGTCTCAGCCTTGTAATAAGGGATTATAGTTCCCCAAGGAAGAGTGTCTGCCACAGGTGCATATTGAGAAGATTATTTTAACATTAATACTCAAAATCCTATAACGTTCAGAGCATGAGTGTACAGAGAGAGGCTTACCAAAGCCGCAAAATACCTATTTGTGAGACTCCTGTATTGTATTTGGCAGATTTGGGATGAAGGGGGAGGCCCCCTGACTTCCTCCTCTTCTTAAATCAGGGATCCGATGCATTTCGCACAGACACGGTGTGACACATCTCACAAAGACCCCCTTTGATTATCCACATGTTGTGGGGTGAGGAAGGGACATTGGGAGGATTGTAAGTTGGGAGCATCAGTGCTGGCCTCCCTGGCTTCCCTCCTAGAATTAAGACAGGGGCAGATCTGGAGAGCCTGAGCTTGGAGGGGCACCAGGAGGGACTCTCTTCCGAGACAGGTCATGTGGGACTTCGGTCAACTCCATGGTGTCCCAGGAATACCACCAGCAGTAGGGATTCCATCTCCACTCTGCGTAGCCTCTCCCTACTAAACATCCTGACCCGCTCATTAAACAGAAAGAAACCTGGTAACCAGAGCCCACAGCCAGTGGTTATTTGAAACAGGAAGGCGTGTGACTTTGTCAGGAGTGGAGTAGAGAAGACCATGCAAGGAAATGCTGGCTTTGTTTTTGCTCGAAACAAACAGAAGGCGATGATGTGAACTCACTTGCTTCACTATTTTGATGGGGGCCATATCTGGTATCATTGGTCTGAGGCGTCATGTTGGCGGTGTCTTACTTTGCAACAAATCTTGGTACGTTTCTAGGTGCCTTTGGCTGTGTGCTCTGGAAACAGCACTCAGTGATGGCCCTGGCCAAGCTTTCCGACCAGAGAGGCCGAGGGTTAATATGTGCCTGCTCCAAGACAGCTGTTTATGCTGGGCTTTGCTGAAAAGCAGCCATGTGTTTCTGAGACTGCGCCATAAAATTCCTCTACCTGATCAGCAGAGTGGATAGAAGTCCCTTTGCCTTGTCTGGGAGTTGTTTCTTGCATTTGAATTGCATGGAGTCATTCCTGTGCCTCAGATTCATGATCCTCAACCAGCCTTGTTTGAAGATGACTTTGTAATAGGTGAGGGGGATACACAGAAAGGTAAAGAGGTCAAAGGTGGAAGATACAGGATTTGAGACTAACCAGCGACTTACTTAAAAGGACAAACTATTCTTTTTCTTTCTTTCTTTTTTTTTTTTTTTTTAAGATTTTATTTATTTGACAGAGAGAAACACAGCTAGAGAAGGAACACAAGCAGGGGGAGCGAGAGAGGGACAAGCAGGCCTCCCGCCGAGCAGGGAGCCCGATGTGGGACTCGATCCCGGGTCTCCAGGATCATGACCTGAGCTGAAGGCAGTTGCTTAATCAATTGAGCCACCCAGGTGCCCAGGACAAGCTATTCTTAACTCACATCATTGATTATGGTCATAGAAAGCAACATATTATTTTTTTTAAGATCGATTTATTTATTTTACAGAAAGAGAGAGAAAGAGAGAGAGAGAGAGCACACAAGCAGGGGGAGCAGCAGGCACCGGGAAAGGGAGAAACAGGCTCCCTGCTCAGCAGGGAGCCCAATGCGGGGCTCGATCCCAGGACCCCAGGATCACGACCTGAGCTGAAGGCAGACACTTAACAGACTGAGCCACCCAGGCACACCCATATACTATTTTTTTTTAACATCAGACAAATTCAGTATTTTAAAATAAATCATGTAGGAATAAGATATCACTTAGACGGCTCCGAGGTGGGATTATTACTTTCCTTCTGGGATGGGTGAAGTCATGGAAATGATTATTTCCCTAATTTTTTTGCTTGCCTTCTTTCCTCTTTCAGATAACAAGACAGCCTGACTTACCAGCATATAAACTTCTTCTGTCAGCATTCAGAGAACATGGGGTAAGTGGAATAGGAGGGTAGTTATGTCACTTTTAACCTAAGCCTAGACACCAAGAGCTGCACTACATTAAAAAAAAAAAAGAGAGAGAGAGAGAGAGAGAGAGAGAGAGAGAGAAAACTTGCAGGCCGTCACTCTAATTAACAGTTGAAAAAGTACAAATATGTTAGCATATCATGTAACAGGCAGATTGGGCCTTTTGACAGGTGGTAGAAACCTCATATGAAAATATTTCATTGAATGTGAGTATTAAGGTGGGAAACATGACTTGAAGTGGGAAGAAGGGAAAAAAGCCCTCTTGCTGTGGCAAGAGTTATTTTCCTTCAGTTGGGAGAGGATGCAGTTCAGAGTAACAGCCTGCACATGTATCATGTCTTCATTGAATTACAGGGCTGACGTGCTCGTCTCCCAGAATAGAACCCCCGTCACCACTTCTGAACATATTCAGCTATAATGAGAGGTAACGCACAAAAGTTGCTTTTAGGTTCAAGTGAAGCCCTAATCCTTTGAAATATCTGAGAACTTTAATTTTAAAATAAGAATGGTGTTTATGTATTAATTCAAAACCCTTGACTAAAACTTCACTTTGCAGAAGAAATTAATATCTCATGCAGGAGAAACTAGTATCTCATGCAATAAAATTCATATGCCTAGGAGTAGAATCTAAAACTCTCATCACAGGAATGCATGTAAAATACAGAATTAAAAACTGTGGCTTTTTTTCCCCCTTGCTATTCCATATA
>PITA01000464.1:94894-274891 GCA_004023965.1 Spilogale gracilis
CCCCAGCCACCTCCCCTCTGGTAACCATGTTTCTTCTCTATAGTTAAGAGTCTATTTTTTGGGTTTTCTCCTTTTCCCCCTTAATTCCTTCGATTTGCTTTTAAATTCTATGTATGAGTGAAATCATATAAAAATTCTGTGGTTCTGAGTAATGGTTCTAAAAGAGTGAAATGAACCCATTTTCCATAAAACAAAGGAGGAGTCTAAATGTATCTGCTGTTCAGAGCCCTGGACAGTCACACTGTATTGCACGTTCGGCATTGACTTTGCATCGCTGGAGGCCTCCCCCACTTCGCACACCATCAACACGTATTTGACAGCAGAAAGAATGACATTTGGAGAAGTCTGAAGCATGAGCGCTGTAATAGCCGGCTGCCCCTGGAAATAAGAAAGTGAATTTTTCTCCTGGTTAACGTAGTCTGAACCAAAAGATTTTCATGAACAAATTTTGCTTTTACTGCCTCTCTCCATTTCCCCTGTTAAGTTTCATTCTAGTCTCTTTGGTGATTCTCTCATGTTCTCCTTGCTCTGAGAGGGGTAGTAATTCTTAGTCTGCTGCACTGGAGGTCACCGGCCAGGCAATGTTCCTCATCCCTGCCCGCCCCCTCCAGGTAACACTCTTCACGCCCAAACTACAAAGCCTGTGGCTGCAAGTTTCTTTTCTGTGAAGCTGCTTATTTTGAAGGGGGTGGGGGTGGGGGGTGGGGAAGCCATGCTCAAATATTCATGAATGACAATGAGTTCATGACTTGTCCATCTCATTAGGACATTTACATAATATTAGGGGTCATTGGGGAAACATGCATTTTCTAATCCTAGAAAAACCTAAATTGGTAAGATACTTTGTTTAAAAGAAAGGGTGTCTTATGGCCAATCAAGTTTGGAAAAACCCCATAGGTATAGTCCATTATTGTAGATTCATAATTTTGTAGTTTTTCCAAGCACAGGTAAGTTCTATAGTAGAGAGAGCTATTTTTTTAAACCTGAGATTTTCCCCAATTCATGAGCACTAATGGACGTGTGTGTGTGTGTGTGTGTGTGTGAGTGTGTGTGTGTGCATGTTTTCTTAGTATAACAACTGTTAATGCTGCATGGAGAACACACTTGGAGGATTTGTCTGAGGGTGTGAATTTCAGGTACCGTGGTGACACCTGGAGTAAGCATTTTGGAGTTAGATTATCTTCCAGGTCTTCTAAAGTCACACTGTGTGATCGGTGTCTCTCCTCCATCTATGAGTATTTGGCTTTCTTACCCAGTTCGCTGTAAAGTGTGATCAATTCTGGTTTTAAGTGTACATAAACGATCCTTCACTTGTTACTGACGTCATCACTGAAGATGAAAGTTCTTTTTAGCAGCTCCTTCAAAGAGTACACATTGCTCCCTACAGAAAAAGTGTGTGCTTTCTGTTTACAAACCAAGGTCTTATCTTGGTTCCTCTTGCCAGTTTTCTACCATTTCTCTCCACCTGGCACAGGGAGTCTGTGATATTAAGGGTCGTTGCTACAAGCGCATAATTCCCACCAAATCAGATCTCTCAGGAACAGGGATCGATCCTTGATCCTCATGCAGAAAACTGAGACAGACATTTCACTGACCAGCTGTGCAGGAGAAGCTGTGGTGGGTGCCTTGAGGCTGTTCCTCATAGAGGCGGGTTACCACTTCAAGAAAGAACTGGCCAAGTCTGCCTGCCCTTGAGACGCTTTGCTATTATTATTAGGAGCAGTTTCCCTGCATTATTTGGGGTGGAAAGGTCTTTCTCTGACCTTGGACTTCACTTAGGATCCCTTCGTACTATCCCATCAGCAACTCTGGACTGGGCTCCAACTCTTTACCTTGGGGATTTGTGTCACCTGGTGAATTGAACCTTCTTGGAGATGTCTTCAATCATTTTATTCCTCTTTAAGTTAAGTTGGAGAGACATGGGAAAGAGGAATATTAAGGGAAGCTTGATATGTTATGTTCTCAGTGGAAACTACTTAGGACACATAATTTCTTGTTGAAAAGTAAGTGGTATGTATGGCTTTGTAAAGAAAATAATACTCTGAGAATTTATCAGAAAAAAGGAAGATTTGTTCATTGAACCATCATTTGAGAATTTATAGGGGAAGATATTGTTCTCCAAAAGTAGACCAAAGCTAAAACAAATTAAAAACAGGGCGCCTGGGTGGCTCAGAGAGTTAAACCTCTGTCTTTGGCTCAGGTCATGATGTCAGGGTCTTGGGATCGAGTCCCACATGGGGTCTCTGCTCATCAGGGAGCCTGCTTCCCCCTCTCTCTCTGCCTGCCTCTCTGCCTACTTGTGATCTCTCTCTCTCTGTGTCAAATAAATAAATAAATTCTTTTAAAAAACCCAAGAATTGGAGAAAAAGACATACATTAGAATGTTAATGTTTGTCCCAAAACAATGAAAAAGGTGTATTTGTCTACATTTATGTTTCTTTATTTATGTTTTGTAAGATTTTATTTATTTATTTGTGAGAGAGTGAGCGTGAGCGTGCAGGGGGGCGGGGAGCTGAGAGAAGGAGAAGCAGGCTCCCACCTGAGCAGGGCGCCCTAGCGGGGATTCAGTCCTAAAACAGAGGGATCACAACCTGAGCAGAAGGCAGATGCTTAACCAACTGAGCCACCCAGGTGCCCTACATTTCCTTAGGTTTGACACGATTTTTAAAAAAATATTGCTCAGAGATTTCAAACATTATTCATGAACGCACATTAGAAAAAATGCTTAATTTTTAAAATTGTAGTTTAAAAAAATTTTACTTTTACATACAAAGTTAAGAATGTATAGTACTCAACTAACCGATAGCTTTGATGAATTCCGCTGAGCCTCAGTTTACTCCTCTGTAAAAGAGACTATAGACCGGGCATATAATTTCATGGGTTATAAGAATGTGAGAGTATTTTATAACAGAAAAATACTAAGCAGATAAAGTGTACTATCATTATGATTCAAAGTCTTTTTAAGGGAAGGTTCTAAGAAAGCAAGCTATTCTGTTTAGAAAAACTTAAGACAAAACCACGTCCCCACGCCAGCGTGTATCCATCCATCCAGTGCCTTCTACATATGCCTACAGATAGTCTAGGTGCTTTCCCAACTACTGTATTTTCACTGGGTCTTAAGGCACTTGAGCCCTTTAAAAGAGGACTCTCTGTTTTCTACAGTACTCTGGGTCCTCTGGACATAAGCCCTGTTGGTTTTCCAAGCCAGCCATTTTTGGGGCTCATGTCTCCAGGGAAGATCCCAGGAGCGGGGTACCTAATGTGGGTGACCAAGCCCTGTTGTGTGTTGTCACTCCAGGGCTGGTGTTTTTGGTGAGACCGTATTTCTGCCTCTCCTGCCTGTTTGGATGTTGTCTTTCTAGCCTTTGTTGTGGAGAAGCAATTCCTGGAGTTTTCAGATCTTTTTCAGAGGTATGGCTGTGGATTGGGTGCGGCCATGGGTGGATGTGAGTTCAGGATCTTCCTACACTGCTGACTTGCAGAAGTCCCTCCTCACAACACTGCAGCATTCTTTCCAAGAACCAAGACATGGAAACAGCCGAAGTGTCCACCGAGAGATAAATGGATAAAGAAAATGTGGTATATATAAAACGAAATGTTATTCAGCTGCAAAAAAGAAGGAAATCTTACCATTTGCAGCGACATGGATGGAACCTGAGGGCCTTATGCTCAGTGAAATGAGACAGACGAATAACACATGCTCACACTTTTATGTGGAATCTAAAATATAAAACCAAATGAACTCATAAATACAGAGACCAGATTGGTAGTTGCTAGAGGCTGTGGCATAGTGGGTGAACAAAATGGGTGCAGGGGGGTCAAAAAGTACACATTTCCAGTTATTAAATAGATAAATCACAGGGCTATAATGTACAGCACATTTACTATAATTAGTAATACTATATTGCATATTTGCATGTTGATAAGAGAGTATATCTTAAAGTTTCTCGTCACTGGAAAAAAGTTTTCTAACTGTACCTGGTTGTCCGTGTTAACTAGACTGTTGGGTGATCTTTTCACAATGTATATAAATATCGAGTTATTACATCGTACACCTGAAACTAATATCATGTTATACGTCAATTATACCTCAATTAAAAAAAAGAGAATGATAACTTTTTACACTCTCGCCATTCTCTACCCTCCTTCGATACATTTGCTGAAATCAAGCTTCTAATTGCTCTTATTATTTCCATTTTTGCTTCTCTGTATTTTTTTCATTCCATTCACAGGAACCAAGACTATTCTTGGCAGCCTGTTTTCCAATACAGTGCATAAGCTCATTTCCTTTATATTTTCTCAAGGTTACCGGATGACCATGTCAGTCATCTGGGTGCTTGTTAAAAGCAAAGATTCTTGGATACTTCTGTAGTCCTTCTGTGTCAGTGTTTCTGAGTATGGCCTCAGAATCTGAATTTCCAGAAGATTCTTGCACGAAAGTTTGAGAGTTGCTTAATTTTTTTCAACTTACTTTTTTCACTATTGTCTCTTAATGCAAATGGGAAAAGAAAACCTTGCAATCTACAAAGACCCTGTGTTCTAGATGGCAGGAAATGGAACAAGTACTTAAGAATATCAACATGCATTATACAATCAAGTCCTTTTTTTCTCTAAAAAAATCAGGATCTATGATCGCTTTGAAGTGAGTCTAGACATAATCTCCCTTTCGGTATCTTGATGAATTATTCCTGAAGAAAAAAGAGGGTACAAGAGATTGGCAGAGAATGAATCCCTCTTTCTTTTGAGGAGGTGTGAAATGTAGGCAAGAACTAGATGCCCAAAGACATGACTGTTTTGTAACTTTGGATGGGTTGCTTCCTTTCCCTAGGCCTCAGGTACTTCATACACCATTGAACCAAATAATCTCTTAGTTCCCTTTAAGCACTAATAAACAACATGTCATTCTTCTTCTCCAGGGGAAGCATGAAGCTAAACCAAAAGATGAAAATGGAAATGAAGGGGGAAGTTTACTGATGATGTATGCTTCATGGCCAATTTTCCCTCTTATATTAAAAAAAATAATAAATGATGTAAAAATACCATACAGTGGTGAAAAACAATAAAACACACATCCAGTTGGATGCAGCTCAGGAAATAATACTTACGGGGGAAAAGATCAAGTTGCAGGAGAATTCAGGTCTTCCATTTATGTCAACTCAAAACATTTAAGACTTAACTGTGTTCATTTGATTGAACATTGAACTGAACTGATTGAACATACCCACATATGTGCCAGACAACAAAGAAAAGCAAGGAAATGATAATGCAAACTTCAGGGTAATGGTTTTCTCTAGGGAGAAGCCCCATGACATGGCAGAGTGGCACATAGGAGCCCCTGGAGTTGCCCAGAACACTCTCTTATCCTGGGCGGTGGTTTCATGGTTATCATTTTACTGTAACTCATCATAATTTATACACGTTATAGTTATCCTTTTGAGTCCATTTTCTAATGAAAAAAATTAAAAATAAGTCAGGAACATATATCACATTTTGATATATAGTAAATTTTTCTCCTCCATTGTGTGCGTTTCTGTGCTGTTACTCTATTTCTTTACAGACTTCCTTGTTTAAGTAAATAGATCTTTCATGGGAAACATAAAACAGAACCCTGGTCTTTGGAAGTTCTTCACGTAGAAACAAAACAGCATCAACAACACAAGGTAAGAGAACATCAACAAATATGTAACAGGTACCTTTGCTAAAGTAAACTAGAACTGCATAAATACGGATTGTGGAAGGCATGCATTTCTGCAAACAGAGAAATTTGGTGCCAGGTTTCCAGAGCACCGTCCGCTAGAGTTATTATTAGCTCCTTCCATTTGAATAGCGCAAGTTCTTTTTATTCACAAATATTAAAAATTATGACTTATTCTTCCCTATCCCCTTGGTCATAAATGCAGTGATTCATTTTTCAATATCATTATCCAGACACCTCTTTGCAGGAACTATTCTTCAAAAGAACACCAGGTTGTGTGAATGTTGAGTCTGGATTTCTTGGCCACACTGTTGAACCCAGGAGTCTCCTGCTGGTAGATCAGTGATTTTGCAGCTTTGGAAAATGTTAAATTAGTCATCATGCCCCTCTACTGAAGTTGGCCAAGATTCTTAGCTCATAGGAGATAAAATGTCTTCTGAGATAGGAAAAACAAAACAGCACGAGGTCCAAGATTTTAGATCTTGTGAACTTTCCCCCAAGGCTAAACACCACTAACTGTGACCACCATGTTCCCCAACATATAAACACACTCTACTGCTCTCCTTCCTTCACTACATCCCAGCCATGTTCACATCCTGGAGATCACAGACGCGCGCGCGTCTGTGTGTGTGTGTGTGTGTGTGTGTGTGTGTGGTGGAGGGGAGAGATGGAAGGAGAGGGCGAGGGAGAGAGATGGGCTTCCTTAAGCATCTGTAACTTCTCCAGTCCCCAGATTCCATATAAAGAAAATAATCGCATATCTCATATAAGGGCACAGCACAAGAACCTTGCTCCCCTGAAATTTGGCATCTCACACAGGTCACAATTATGGACGCAGTTACAAAATAGAAATAATTTACTCAGCGATTTTTGAGAGACACACAATAAGTTTTGGGCTTGCTCTATCTGTGAATGCTATGGAAATGCATTTAAAAGGCAAAAATCAAAGTAGCTCATAGCTGTTTATCCTAGAAAATGCAAAAGAAAGCCATATCCTTTCTTACATCTTGTTGCTATGGAAAGTTTCACAGTCTGGATATACACCCTAAACTGTTTTCGAAAGTGAAATAGACAATGCAATAAAAGTGAAATTCATTGTTGTTCTAAACATTTAAAACAGAGGTAGCATTTGCTGGTTAAATTTAAAAATTTGCTCATCTATTAAGATGGAAAATAAGCTTCTTCCATTCACCATTTTTCTAAAGGCAGGGTCTTTTTGGTAGTTGTTCAACAATAGGGTGATGAAAGTGGATATAAGAGAGCTAAGGTACGAGACGCCAAAAAATAGGGGTGCCTGGGTGGCTCAGTTGGTTAAGCGACTGCCTTTGGCTCAGGTCATGATCCCGGAGACCCGGGATCGAGCCCCACATCGGGCTCCCTGCTTGGCAGGAAGCCTGCTTCTCCCTCTCTCACTCCCCCTGCTTGTGTTCCTTCTCTGGCTGTGCTTCTCTCTGTCAAATAAATAGATAGAATCTTTAAAAAAAAAAAAAAGATGCCTAAAAATGGATATGAATAATACATAGTAGCTGAAAACTCATGCCTGAAGGGAGGTGTGTGGAATCCCGACTTGAGGAACTTCCTAATTTGGTGGGTTATTACCAGATGCCCATTTGTTTTTGTGCTGAAATGAAAGCAGAGAAGCAGATAAGTGCATAGAGAAACGAGATAATACCTTGTAGGCACCCAGCCTTCTGTACAAGTCCAATTAAAGGGGCCCATCATCAACACCATCCAAAGCAACTGACATTTCTAACACAAGTAAGACCTGAAAATTTGGGTGGAATTGCTTATATTTCTCTTCAGACTCCCAAAGCAAGGTCCTATTAAGTCAAACTAAATTGTACCAAGTGCCTTAAAGAGGTGCCTGTCTGTTTTAATTTTCCTGATACTCCTCACGAGGCTTGGTCTAATAGTGATTGTATAGTGCTGTTAGGAATGCCTCTGATAGAAAAATGTGATTTTCAGCTAGTGCTTTATTATTTTCGTGCTAGACAATAATTTCTCTCACAGCTGTTGTTATATACAAGGGTATATTGGCCTACTATCTCAGCTCCTAATTAAGCAGCAGTAAAATTTTATACTAATATTGGATTTAAAGGGAAGATTGCAAATGCATTTATCTCCCAGACCTACCTAATTGTCATTACTGTACTATTCTAAACATAAAGAAATCCATTTTAGAAATGGATTGAACAATGCAAGGCATTTTGTATTATTTTTCTGAAATCTCATTCCTGGTGGGTATTTAATACTTATCCTCCCTTTAAAAATATAGATTGTAATGGGCACGCTGGGAAGGTGCAGCCAGTTAAACATCTGAGTCTTGGTTTCTGCTCTGGCGTTGATCTCAGGTCATGATCCCAGGTCATGATCTTGGGGTCGTGAGATGGAGCCCCACATCAGGCTCTGCGCTCACATGGAGTCTGCTTAAGATTCTCTCTCTTTCTCTTCTGCCCTTCCTCACTGTGCTCTCTGTCTCTGTAAAATAAATGCGTCTTGAAAAAAATACATAGACTAGAATAACTATGTGTGGCTGAGACACTTTTTTTGCATGTATTACAAAAATAGGTGTTATAGAAGTGTCACATTTCATCAATGACTTGTTTTGATTTTGAAGTGATGAACCAATCAGATAAGTGCTGAACAGGTATAAATGAATCTAAAGGAAAGAAGTTCTTTTCCAAACAGGTAACTGCTTCAAAACTAGCAAGAACATCAGTTAGATTGAAATAGTTACAATGAAACACACAAACAGGATTGATGGCCGATCTGCCCTCTGATGCGGTTGTGTCTCATTTAGGCACGGGTCAGTGTTTTCTCTCCACATCAGCTATTTTTATTCCCATCTTGGCTTGCCATAATTTGCTATTTCCTGGACCCAACCATAATATCATTAACCTGCTAGCACAAACCCAGGTAATCTGTATCCGCCTGTGTTCCTGCCTATCTTTCCTCACCACCCCTTGGTTCCCAGTACTGCTGAGTTTGATTCTTGCCCTAACTGATGGAATACTATTTTAGCTCCAACGGACCTCCTGTTGTCAGCCTCAGATTGTTTCTTTGGTGTCTAAGCAGTGTATTTCCAATTTTATAAGCTATCAGGAAATAAGTATCTCCAGATGCTCACAGGGGCTTTACTGATCACATTTAACCAGCAACCCTGCTATCAAGTAGATATCGTTATTTTTGTATATATGCAAATATATTAGGACTCAGAAAAGAAAATGACTTGCCTAAAGCTTCTAAGTGGCAGAGGCAGGATTTGGAAACCTGGGCCAACAAACTTTACCAGGAGTTCTTTCCCCGTTTCCTCCCTGGGCCGTACCCTCTAGATAGAGACCTGGGTGGAATTATCAGCCCAGTGCCTGAGAAAGCCAAGCGTTCTTCCCAGGGATGGTCTGAGGGGAAGTAAAGGGTGAGTAGCCAAAGATAGAATGGATGAACACATTTGGAGGGAGGCCTGAGATATCTGAGGAGTTGGTGATGTCAGATGAGTCTTGCTGGGTGATGTCAGATGAGTCTTGCTGGGTATCTGAAGGGACAACAGGCTACAGACCAATGAGGAGCAAGGTGGGGTCTGGGGCAGCACTTCCCCACTGGGGGTGATTTTGCATTCACTCCTCCCCTCACCTAGGAACATTGGCAATGTCTAGAGACCTTTTTGGTTGTCACGACTCGGGGTGGTGGTCCTAGCCTCTAAGTGTTTAGAGGCCAGGGATGCAGCTAAATAGCCTACCATGCACAGGACAGTCCCCCCAGCCCAACAAAAAAAGAGCTGGCCCCAAATGTCAATGGCTAGAAAACCCAGGCCAGGGTTACTTGAAGGTTTCCAAGTGAGAGAATATTGCTTCAGTATGGCCCATTTCGCTATACTAATCTTTCTTTGTGGGGCCAACTGTTTTCACTTCATTATGTTCAATGAGTTGTATTTAAATTATTTCAAAATGAATGAAGCCATTTTCAGCTTGTTCATTTCTGATGGATTGATAGTCGATTTGCTATTAGGCTACAGACAGAAAGTCTTCAGTAATCTATCTCCTCTCGATGTTCTTTGGCCCTCATCACTTTGAAGTAACTACTAACTTAAAAAGAGCACTCTGCTTTGTCTATGATGGAGAGAACATCCTCACTCTTGCCATTGTTTTTAAAGCAGAGGTTAAAAAAAAAAGTGCTTCTCTGCACCCCCTCTTCTGTTTGTGTCGAATCCTATAGAAATCTGGGATGCTATTTTGGCTGGTGACAGGACACGACTTCTCAGAACCTGATATCACACTATCCAATCTGTAAGTGGAGATATTTCCTCTTCATTCTCTGTGGGTCTCTTTTCAAAACACCACAATGAAATCATTGCTTCTTCCTCCAAGATGGAATCTAGATAGAGCATTAGCAGCTCACATATTCATCAGATTTTTTTTTTTGAAGATAAGGTTTCTTCTGTGTCGAATATAAAAGGCATCTTAATGCTATCTCTCTGACTTATTCTCCTGTGCTTTTCCCTTTACATGCTCACATCATTCATAGCAATACTCGCTCTTATTTCTTTTTAAATAGTGTGACTTTTCACCTGGGCAGACCCTTGTGGAAATGATCAGGGAGGATTTCATAGAAATATTGCTTCTTCGGCAGAGCTTTCCTTCCCATCCTGACAGGTTGAAGGGAAGCGGTGCTTGTCCTTGCTCGGCTCCCCGGCGCGAGAACGTTTGCCCCTCTTCCTTATCAAAATCCCCTCCTCTGGAGTCCTTGAAAGATGCAACAGAAATAAAGTTTTATTTTTTTTCTTTTTTCCATGTCAGCTACTGATAGCCATTCAGCGCTGAAAGGTATTGATTATGATCTTGGGTGGAGAATCGGGCAGAAGGACGGAGGGGGCCGTTCTGGGCGGCATTGCTCATTTTCACAAAACAGAGTCACGCGTTGGCGTGTCACTGGGGGGGCCTCTGTGTCCTCATCGGCCAGGACAGGAGCAGTCCCTCCGGCCTCCTCCACTACTATAGCAGGTGCTTGCAAGACTGTTAGCAAGAGCAGCTAGCTTTTCAGTAAATATTTATCAAGCGCTCACTCGTGAGCAGCATCGTGGATATTGTGCCCAACTGTTCACAGGCAAAAGACATGGCTTGCTCCTAATCTGTACCCATTGTTATTGTCATAAGCAAGTTCGAAAGGCTGGAAGGTGTGAAAACAATTTTAAGGATCAAAGGTCAAAAGGAAGTACACGGCTCTGAAGGCAGAAACTTTTCATTTCCAGGTAACCCCGTGAACCAAAGCTGATCTGAGGGAGCCAGGCCTGCTGGTGAGGTATTGTCTCATTGCTCTTCTGGGTGCCAGCTCCCTCCTACCCACCTACCCGCAAAAGACCTGCTCTAATCCAGACAGGCACTCTCTCTCCATATAATGCTGTCCCTTTGCTGTCCCTACTGTACGAGTGTCTCGCCTTTCTTCCTCTAATCCTTAGTGAGCACTAATTGCCTCCTCAGCTTAAACATTATGACATTTCCAGAAAGGAAGGGCTGTTATTTGCTCTCATCTCATAGATAAGAGACTTCAACCTGGGTAGTTAGCGGCTTGTCCGCGGTCACACAGGGAGAAAGTGGTGGCACTAAACTTGGACCATATGTGATTGACTGGCTTATTTATTCTCCCACCACCTGAGAAATGAATCTCTTCTTGTTGATGGACATCTTGCTCTCAGAACCATCCTGGCCCTTATCACTATGGGGACCTAGACATAATCTGAGCCACATCTCTTCCTTCATGGACCGTTGACAGTCTTCTTACTTAAATGATATTGAATGGGTAATCATCTTTTAATGGAAAGAACCGAGCCCTGATTTATAGTAAGGAGTCATAAAACTGGAATCAAAATTAAAATTTGGGCAAAGTGTTGAGTTCTTTTCAAAAACAGAGTGCACCGTGAAGAAATTGGGGGTAATTCCATTTATTTACAAACTCATACTTAACATTAAGAAAAAGCAGAACACAGGGACTCCTGACAGGAGCCTGGCTTTCTTGCTATTCCTGTCTCTGAGAGAGAGGTACAATGAGGTCACTTTCTTCCCTTTCTGAGACGCCTTTCAGTGATTTCCACATTTGACTTTCTGAGACTCGGGGGTGGGGAGTGCTGGGTTGCTGTGTATTTCTTCTTATGCATCTGCTTTCCCATGATGCTTAAGTGGAGTGACTTTTTTTTTTTCCCTCCTTTGGTCCCTGGTAAAACTTCATTTTGCTTAGAGAAAATTGAAGGCCCCTGTTGCTAAAAATAAGAAAGATGAATTGATAGTTCAACATATTAAATAAAAACATTATACTTGGCTGAATGTGAAACTAGCAAAACATAAAAAGTACCATTATAATATATTCTACTTCTCTTAATTTGACACTAAACTGCTTGCTTTCTTTTATATGTAGTCAACATCAGTTCACCAGAAGGATGGTAGTTAAGAAACAAGCTGTTAAATATTAAAGCTGAATCTATGTAATTGAATGTTTTCGGTATGGCTGTGTTCTAAATATATGCTATTAAGATACTGTTCTACAAAGATATTTAATTACTGACATCTAATCATGTTATTGCTATTTCTTTAACCAAGCAAAAATATTAAGTGCTGGAAAGAAAACAGTTCCATTTTAAACAGAAACATTTTATTAATTTCAGCAATAAAACCAAACTCAAATCTCCAAATGAAATCATCCCATTTTTAAAGATAGTGCTTTTCAGTTTGGTAATCCTTGTGTAATGCTGAGATAGATGGCTCTACTTAACGTGTTCAAACATTCCCACAAATAATGCACGCAATAAAAGTTAATTATGCTCGTTTATTACATCAAAATAAAATGTAAACCGTGGAATTCACAAAGGAGAATTTCATAGTCAATGGAGCATTATTATAGATGTTTATGACCATAACATTTTTAATGCCATAGACAATTTGGGAAGACGTTGAGGCAACAATCAGAAAAATCATAATATCTTTCACTGGTGTAGTGCTTGCACAGATTCGCAAACATTATCACATTTCATCTAACAGCAGTGCTGTGAATGAGGCACATATGGAGAAACTGAGGCCACAGAAATGAATGGGACTTGTACTTTACACGGCTAGTCCAGAGGCAAAACTGGAATTTAGACCCCAGGCTCTTCATTTTAATTCCTGGTAATTAGAAGACAGGTTAAATGTGAGTAGTTTTATAATAGTGGTTTCTGATGGTCAGTCTGACATTTGTTTAAATTAAAGGGGTATTGTTTAAAATGGTCTGGCCAAAATTATTTGACCAAGAATTATTTTCTTTCAGACCAGATATACTAAATGTTGTGAGTTCATGGAAATATCAAAATAATGGCTGGTGTTTTTTTCCTTTTCTTTTTTAGCTTATGAAGCAATCTTTGTTAAAGGTAATATTTCAGATTTTTTTTTAAGTGCTAACTTTTCTTCTAATCCTCATTTTATTTCCTCTTACAAATAGGTCAATTTCTACAAGGAGAATTGAGAAGCTATTTCTCCCTAGCATCTGTGAATGCATTCAGAGAGGCAAGTAGGAAATAAATATGACACATCTTGAACGCTGAAATAATTTTTTAGGGGTGCCACTTACATTAAGCACTGACAAGACGACTCGGTCCACATTCATAAGGAAGGAGTTAGGAGGTTCGAAGTTCATTCACTGCATAAAAAATTGGACACCCCACTCCCTTAGCTCAGTTATCATATAGACATTCAAAATAAATCAGCTGACCAGCTTTATAATTTCATAACTGGATTAGAATATCAGCCTACTCATCTAATAGGTAAGAGGGAGCCCAGCTAAATAGTTGGGGGTTCAGCCGCCATGATGGTTGAGTATGTGAATTCAGCTTTCAGAATGGTTCATCCAGTCTGTCTGGGGCAAGATTCTGATTTAATCTTTTCTAGTTTTCTTTTTTTTTTCTTAGAACAATATCCTCTGTTTTATTTTTTTATAGTTCATCATTAGTTTTTGATATAATGTTCAATGATTCATTAGTTGGGAATAACACCCATTGCTCATGATATCACGTGCCTTCTTTAATGCCCACCACGCAGTTACCCCACCCCCCCACCAGCCTCCCTTTCTACAACCCTCAGTTTGTTTCCTGGAGTCGGGAGTTTCATACTGTGTGTCTCCCTGTCTGATTTCTTCTCTTTCAGCTTTCCCCGCCTACCCCTATTGTCCTCTGCACTATTCCCTGTGTTCTGTATATGAGTGAAACCATATGATAATTGTGTTTTCCTGATTGGCTTATTTCCCTTAGCATAACACCCTCCAGTTCCACCCATGTTGATGTAAATGGTAGATATTCATCCTTTTTCATTTGCTAAACCGGGAGTCAGCAATACCATAAAGGGCCAAGTAGGAAGTATTTAAGTTTGCTGGGCAGATAACCTCAGTGACTCCCCAGCTCTGCCACTGAACCAAAAAGCAGCCACAGCCAGTAGGTAAACACATGGGTACAGCTGTGTTCCAATAAAGCTTCATTTAAAAAACGGTCATAGGTGCTAGTTTGCAGATCCCTGATCTAGACCAATTGGATTTTGTTCTGCAATTATTTATGAAACATTAGGTCAAAATGCTGAATTTGATTGTTTTTCCAACCGTAGGTTTTGGCATATAAGATATCATTTATTATATTTTATTGTCAAATAATAACCTTACAGTTAAGTTGTGCTTGCTGGGTTTTTTTTTTTTTTTTTCCTGAGTTTTTGCAAACATTCATTCGGATTTACTGAACAACTGCTGAGTCATAGCAGAATTCTTGGCACTGGAGAAATAACTTAAAGACACAAAGTATCTTCTGGGACACAGTAGCCTGTTAGAGGGGCTGTTACAAACAAAACACATGTCAGTGTCACGGGGCTGGCGCGGACATTTGACAAAGGAGGATGGGGTTTGGAAAGGAGGTGTGGTGGTGAGCCCCGGCGGCTCAGTCCATCTGATCTTGATTTCAGCTCTGGTCATGATCTCGGGTCGTGAGAGCCAGCCCTGCCTCACTCTTTACTCGGGGTATGCACTCTGCTTAGGATCCTCTCTCTGCCCCTCCCCCCACTCTCACTTGCCTGTGGGTGCTCTCCCTCAAAATAGATAAAGTCTTAAGAAAAAAAAAGAAGATAAAAATAAGAGGAGATGTGGTAGACACCAAGGCAGCTTAACATGTCCTGATCCCAAGGACCTGGGAATATGTTAGCTTTACATGCCAAAGGGGCTCGGCAGATGTGATTAATTTAAGGATCTTGAGACGGGGAGCTGACGCTGGATTTAGCCAGGTGGGCGCAATGTCATCAGAAAGGTCCTAATGAGGGAAAGAGGGAGGTGGGTGGGTCTGTGAAGGGGAGGGAAGCAGAGGCCGGAGTCACTGGACGGAGAGGTCAGGAGCCAGGAACTGCCAGCTGCTTCCAGAAAATGGGCAAAGCAAGGAAACAAGTGTCCCCCATGGTCTCCAGAAGGAGCACAGTCCTCCTGATGCCTCGATTTTAGGACTTCTGGCCCCAGAACCGTTATTCCGGTAAGTCCCGGATGTAGTGTAATTTGTTATGGCAGCAAC
The DNA here is from genome assembly GCA_004023965.1 of Spilogale gracilis. Lineage (NCBI taxonomy): Eukaryota > Metazoa > Chordata > Mammalia > Carnivora > Mephitidae > Spilogale > Spilogale gracilis. Next base: position 110,143 of record PITA01000464.1, read on the forward strand.
AGGAAGAGGGGAAGAGCTCCTTCCTCTCAGGTGGGGTGAGGCACAGAAAAGGATCTTGGGGAGGTGGTTTCTGCCTGGTTTTTGAAAGATCATGTTAGTGTTCTGGAGGCAGGACAGGGACGGGAAAATAGCTGGAGGCGCGAAGAGCTGGTGTGTCTGGGCAGTGCCGGGAGGTTTGCTAACCGCCCCCCCCTCCGGCTAACTTACACAAGGTTCTGATCAAGCAGGGCTATGGAGGAAGAATGAGGCAGGAGGTGTGTGGAGAGGCAGGGGAAGCATTTGTAAGGTGCTGTGGTGGTAAAGTGATATGGCCTTCTCTCACATGCCCCAAAGCTCTCAATGTCACGGCTGCAGAAAAGGGGACCGCCCAGCCCCTCTGCTCACTGTTGCTGAAATTCAGTAGCTGGAGGCTGCGCTGTGACCCTCCATCTTCCCAACATGGTGGCCCCTCAAGGGCAACTTGCAGCAGCAAGGATGGAGAGAAATGTTGCAAAAAGTGTATTCTGATCCTAAGGGCTAATTTACTGATTAAACTCTTTGGGACCCCAAACTAAACTCTTGGAGCTAAAATAAAAGAAGAGAGAGCCAGGGGGAGCACTCACAGGCTGAACTACACTATTACTTTGTTCAAAGCAGATCTTTGACCCTTAAGCAGAAAAGACAAAAGAGGGGGTCGATGTTTCTAATCGAGCATCAGGTATTTGCTAAATATAACTGTATTCCTTACACTGTGTGCATGTGAGATGCATTCTGTCCTAAAAATGCAACCCAAAGTTTTGGTTGTATATGTAGGAGTATGTTTGTTTTCAGGAAAATGTGCCTCTCTGATCATTGGTTATTGCTGTGTCCATCAAAAAAAAATGAGGTAAAGTCTAATGGATCATTTGAGAAATGACTTTTCTCTGATTATATTACTTAAGAAATGTAAGGGGATTTGAGCTTCTGCATTTCCTGCTGGGGGCATGGCCCCAAGACAGCATTTTCAAGTGGGAATTGCCCTAATTTAGGCATGTATAGTAGCATAGAAGATGAACAAAAAAGAAAAATCACTAATTTTTCCCTTGGACATATGCTCAGTTTTCCTTTATAAAGCTGGAGTTATGCTTCCCAAAGTTTAACAAAGTTCCAGTGTGCTGTATTTGAATGTAAATGACTTGAAGGTGAGAATCCTATCTATTCTTCTTCATTCTTTCACGCTTCCTGATAGAGTAACTTACACACTCTAGGTGTTTGACGTGAATGAATAAAGAAAGAAATTAAGGATTAATGAATGGTGGGGCACCTGACTGTCTCAGCTAGTGGAGCATGTGACTCTTGATCTCAGGGTGTGAGTTTGAGCCCAGCATTGGGTGTGCAGATTACATAAAAATCTTAAAAAAAAAAAAAAATGAATGGGTGTATTTTTCTGCCGTATGTTAGGAATGGAGAAAAGAACAGGAACTACGATAGCATTTTGGCCCTGTGGCTTGTTGCCATATTTTCTTATCTTTTCCAACCTGTTTTTATTGAATTGGATTTCTTTTTTCCTCTGGCTTACTCCCTTCTTATAAGAATGGAGCTCTCTTTTCTAGGGACTGGTGAAAAAAAGAGATCGCGAGGTTCACACCAGGTTCACAGGACTTTAAACAGGAATTCAAACCAACTCCAGCAATCCATTGAAATTCTGATCTCTTTCCCCATCCAAGTCTGCTGTAAGAGGGGATATCATATTGCTGCACTTTTAATAAGATTCAATCATTCTGATAAATATAAATTATTTATCACTTACTTCCCATTTTATGGCCTTGATGGTATTTAGAATTTTATTACCCGGCATCATAATGCTCCCTTCTCCACTTCTCACAGTAGTGAGCCCCTCTGCTAAAGGGACAAGTTGGCAAATGCAGCATAAGAGTGACAGCCTTTCCAACAGATAGATGACGTGATTGTATAATTTAATCCCAGCCACTTACTGCAGAGATGCCTTTATGAAGGAGAGAATCACATTAGCCATTTCTCTGCTTCAAGGATATAAGCAAAGGGACATTAATCTCCTATGATGGAGGTATTGGTTTGATTGCTTGGCAAGCATGCAGCACCCTTCACCAAGAGTGGAGTACGTAGCATGAGCTATGTGGGTTGTTAGTCTCCCATAACAGCTTGATGGGAGCCCTCAGATAGTTCAAATCAGAGACTGTCTGGGAAAGAGGTACCTTGGCAGATGGCTGAGCATCTCATTGCAGGGAGAGAAATATGAGTGCACGAGGAGACTGAAGATCAACGCATAGTGGCTTCCCGAGGTTAAGTCCAGCACCCTCCCGGTTGACCTCCAGAGCCCAGCTTGTCCCGGGAGGTGAAGAGAAATGAGCAGAAACCAGAAATAAAAGCAGAGAGAAAGGAGAACGTTGATCTGATTTTGTCTGACTTAGAACTAGAACATTTTCTGCCAGATGCCTGTGGTCAAGGAAGGGATAGTCTATCTTAGAAGATATGAGTGTAAGCTCACTAAATACCAGAGTTGAGATTTGGCAAGGTGTTCAAAGTGCTTCTAAAGCAAGGTAAACAGGTGTTCATGATCATCTCATCAGAGATAGGAAACAGCACCTGTGTGAGTTAAGCAGCTGAATATGTGATTCAGGTGGACAGTCAGGTCTTGGGAACAGCAAAGACGTAAACACCACCAACAGCAACAATAGATTAATTGGAAAGGAGGTTCTGGCCAAAAGACAGGAAAAATGAAGTAATCAATATGTCAAGGGGAAGTTGTTTGCCGTGATGGATGTGACATCTGGTAGGTGGTGACCTCCTATCAAGTCAATATTGATAGAGTTAGATGGTCACTTGGGAATGTTTAAAAGGAGATAGGGCCAGAAAATGTGCTCTCTACATGGATAGACTGCAATGCTTTGGAGAAGCCAGTGAAATCTTAATATGGAGTGATTTCATGGATAAGCAATCTTGGGATTTATTTAGACTGAAAAGTATTCATTCAAATAAGTCCTTCTTGGCACAGTTATGCTTCCTTTTCACTCCCTGTGTACCCTTTCACTTTTTTCTGTGTTCTCATAGCGAGAAAATTGCCAAAACTCCTTTCGTAATTGTCTCCTGGAAGAATATATGCTCTATGAGGGCAGAGAGTGGGGTTTGGTTTTTTCCTTCTGCTGTATCCCCAGTGCCTAGAATAGCATTTGTCACAGAGTATGTGCTCCATGCACATTCACTGAGGGTCCGTATTCCCTTTTGGTTTTCCCCACTCTGCTCATGGTTGATTTCTGCACATGCTTCTGTTTCAAGCTTGCTGCTAGAACCCCAAGCTAGCTAATATAAAACAAATCACAGAAACCTTTCTTTGGAGTTGAAAGCATTTCCAATTTATCATTCCCCTTTCCTAACAATCTCAGTACAGAGAATCTATTTTGTAGTGATTCTATGACATTACTTAGTGTTTGATGACCTTCACATTGGGGAGCTCACTTCCATTCTTGATTCTCCATTGCATTTTTGGAGCTATTTAACCATTTCATTGTCTTACAGTTAACTTAATGCACCGTCTTACAGTTATCACATACCCAGAGTTTTGCCTAGCACCAACAGTATAATAAGTGTGCAGACAATCCATTATTTGAAGAAAGACAAATCCTTTCCCTCCATCCCTCCCAAACTATCACAGGGAGTCTGTGTTCGCTTGTAGACTCCTCACCATGCTAACAGTCCCCTTTTGGATGCATGATAATTTGAGAATGACTTCTCTTAAAATGTCATGCTCAGAAATGCCTCTGTTCCAAAAAATATATACAGTTCGACCAGAACAGAATGGAGTAGAACTATTCTCTTCCAAGAATTGAAAAAAAAATGTATGGGGAAGAGTAGCAGGAACAGTATCAAACAGTACTTTATTGTTCATTCAGATAAACCTTTAATACATTCCTGAAATAGTTCTGATTGTTTTCTTTTCATTCATGCTTCCATAAACTCTATGATCCTTTTTGTTCTTGATTCCGCTTCCAACTTGTTGTTGGGATTACTCTGTAGCTTGATCGTTATCCTTTTCTGAGCATTTGTTCCTTCCATGTTTTGCATAATCTGCATATTTGTAAGCATGCTTCCTAAATTTTCATTCAAGTTAATAATTACAGGGTTGACCAGGACGGAGCCAGGAGCAAGCATTTTGTCTTTCCACTGGAAACTTTATTTGAAGCTTTCAGTGGCTGCTAATCCACCTTCTTCAGAAGGATTGTATCCCTGTGTGTGATCAATCCCCATTTCAGCTAGGATTAAACTCTTTTATTCCCAGGTATACAGAGACACCTGATCTTGATGAGATCATGATAGAAGTGACACAGGTGTCTAAACAGCATACTCTTTATCTATAATTGTAGTAGACCTATCAAGTAAGAAAATGTACAAATCTGATCTCCTCTCTAAATGTGGAAAGGAAGGATTGTCGAAAAATTGTTTTCTGAGCCAGACAGAAACATATGTGGACCCAGTCAGTTTCAGGTTCAATTATAAGCAGGGGTTCTTAAACTAAATGGAATTCAGAATCATCTGGGTAGGGGTAGAATCCTGGGCCCTATCTCCAGATGTCCTGATTCAGTGGGCTGGTGTGGGTGGAGGAAGTTGTTTTCATTGAGGTTCCCTAGGTGGTTCTAATGTAGAAGGATGACAAGCCATATTTGGACAAACAGTGTCTACTAAGACCATGAAGAGCGTCCATCTTGGCTCTTGTTCATTATCTCCCCCATACTCTTCAGGAGCCCACCTCTTGGGATGCTTGCAGATGGCACGCTTTGCTCTTGACTTTTGTACTTCTTTCTTCATGTTTATTTTGACCTATCCTGTGATGCATTTGTTTAGGGCCTGCCTTGCTTTCTCATATAGCAAATATGGTTACACATTTAGTGTTAAGTTTGAAACCAAAATGTGTTGCATTTGCTTGGTTCACGCATCTCACCAGGCTTTAATGTGTCATATTTTAGGAAGCATTAACCTTTGTATAACCTGCCAACAATACCACTGTGTAGGAGGCTTCTCTGCATTTATTTAACGCCAGATCCAAGTACATGACCTGTGAGTCTGGTGAGAATAATGCCATTTATTGGACAATTGCTACGGGCCAGTTACATTTTATTTATTATTTATTTATTATGTTTAATCATCATACAAGGGTAGATCCAAGATTTGTGGAGCCTAAAGTTGAGAGGTTGTCTTTAGGGAAAGGAATAACAAGTCCAAATACAGTATTAAGTATGAGCCTCAAACAGACCCATGTAAGTGAGCAGCCCTGAAGAGGAAGCTTCTTCAGCTCCGGTGCCAATCAAGGATCTCCAACAATGCTAAGAGATAGATGCTAACTCCAACAATGCTAAGAGATAGATGCTAACTCATGGCACAATTGAGGAAACTGAGACTCAGCTAGTTTGAAAACCTTGTCAGGCATCACCCAGCCAACTACAGTAGAACTGGGATTTGAACCAGACCCACCTTGCTCTGAAGGTTATAACCCCCAGGAAACAGCGGATCTCTTCACATGAAAGACACCCATGACTCCCAGTTGCTCTTGGTTTCGGTGGCAACTTCTTTTCAAATGTCCCCACACACCCTGAATTGAAGATGAAGAAGAATGAAGAAATTTGCAATGAGAAAAGACATTTGGTTGATCTAGAAGAAAGTTAGGTCTTTGGTGAGGTTCATAAATAGGTACGTTCTGCCTCAGGCCCTTTCATCAATTTCTCAAAGATTCACTACATTAGGAGTTCAAGGATTTTAAAACTACCTTTTCAAAAAAAAACAACACTTCATGGTGGCTCCTGGGTGGCTCAGTTGGTTAAGCGACTGCCTTCGGCTCAGGTCATGATCCCAGAGACCCGGATCAAGCCCCACATCGGGCTCCCTGCTAGGCGGGAAGCCTGCATCTCCCTCTCTCTCACTCCCCCTGCTTGTGTTCCCTCTCTGGCTGTGTTTCTCTCTGTCAAATAAATAAAATCTTAAAAAAAACAAACAAAAAACACTTCCTGTTCATGAAATTGCAAATAGAACTGAAATAGAATTTTATTATTTAAGGATATTTAACCTAAAATCTGGATGAAAAGGTTGTTAGTGAATAGGAAAGAGAGGTAACTCATATGTTTTGAGAAACTTTTACATGCTGAGCATGTAATCCTTACCACGAACCCACAGGATAAACACACAAATCTCAGTTTCTTCAATGATAGAGGGAATTGAGACTGAGAGATGAAGAAAACAGGTTAAATCTATACGACTATCACAGCAAAGAGGAGGCTATTTATTTTAAATGGTAGCAGTTTAAAATAAGGAAAACTTCGACACAACACCATGTCAAGTCTGTATTCATTTTAATACAAATTAACACAAGCTAGTGGTTTGAGGAAAAAGAAAAAAAGTTGAATTTTATTTTCAGAGATGAAATATGATTTATCCTATATGGTACAGCATGGTTGAGATTCTTTAATTGCAGTCTATTTAAGGGGTTAGTTAAAATGAGTTTGAAGGACCTATTAACACCCAGTACAAAAATATGACAGAAAAGTAAAAGAATAGACAACTCCACCGTCTAATTGTGAAATATTTGGTGTTTGGGTTCAGTGTGATTTTCAGTAAGCTCATTAAAGTCCCAGAAGGGACCGTGTCTCCAGCCAGAGCTGATTGCCTGCAGTTCTCCCTGGAAGCGTTCTGACTTCTAGTCCACGTCTTTCTGTCATATCGGGCTCCGGGTCAGCCTCTGAACTTCCAAGGGTGGGAACTTTGCATGAGGGATTAGAAAATATTTCTCCCTTGGATTATCTATAGAGAAATGTCCCTGGATTGTTCTCAGCACTAAAAGTAACACTTGTGAGTACATCCTTTGAAGGTCTTTGAATGTGTAGAGTAATAAGGAGAAGTATGTATGTGCCTTACAATTCATACATTACCTTCCGCCGGGAACAGTTTTATCCCAGTTTGTAGAACAACGTGAACACACCAGCTCCACACAGGAGTGGCAAACTAGATCTTTGATCTCATTTGGCATTCTGGACATTATTATGCAACTGAGATTATACAATACAGATGTATATTTTCTTATACATTTCCTCTCCTCATTTCTACTTCTATAATTACTAATTCTTGTCAGAGGATGTCTCAAAGTCAGAAACCTATTGGGGGGCAATATAGAAGGAAAAAGACTTAGGTATAGATCCTCCCATAGTAGTTAGGGTCTCAACTAAAGTATTATAAAATCTGACAGTTTATAATCACAGTTAGACTCCCATTACTTTCCCTGACATTTCTGTAGGCTCATGTTTTTCCTGGACTGCCCTCCTTCTATATTGCTAGCAATGTGGTTGACTGATTTAAGTCTAGTTGTGTTTTTGCAATATCCATCAGTACCCCTTCCTGGGGCTGAGTAGGTCTTAGATTCACAGAACGCTAACCCAGACCACCTGAGCAGAGACAGCTGGGCCGCATCAAAAGTTGGCATGTTTTCCCTCCTCAATCTCCAGCCATATGCAGGCCTGCCTAGGACAGCCTAATCGGCAGTAGCAGCCCCTCTAAAGAGACAGCCCTTCTGAGATAATCAGATAAGCTTTCCCTATGATGCCACGAATTTTTACCTTGCCCCTCTATAAGGTGAGAGCCTCCGATTATTGCCATGGTGATCAATTTGTCGCCCGGGAACCAGCCGGAGACCATCACACTGATTCTATGCGGGCCATTAGATAATGCCAAGAAGCTTGGAGAGAATTGCATTTTTGTATGAAAGGAATCCCTGTGGGCAACCAGCACTAGGTTTAATTGGACTGTATAGTTAATACTGACTGAGAGGGGACAAAGGGTCTGCACAAATAGTCTCAGAAGTGACCTGACTGATGGGTTAGTCATATTCTGCTCCATTGTCCTTTTCTTCCCTTTTTAGATATTTAACAGGAAGGAGGTGAATCTTCATGTTTTAGGGCCTAAAGTTATAGGCTATTTTCAAGTAATGGATTTGCAGATAACAAATAGTTGGGGAATTTTTAGAGTACAGCATGTATTTAGGTCTTCATTGACAGGACACCTGAAAAGTAATTGTTGCTTCTTAGAGACCAATTACTAGACATCATCTTGGCTGGAGACCACATTCCCTACCCGCTCTGTTCCAGTGGAGATTCTGCCAGAGAGAACTAGCCATTCCTGAGCACCATTCTGAACCTTGAGACCCTCACTCCCATCTTCGCACACATTACCTAGCCAACCCTGCCCTGCTACCAGAAAATCCGCTGTGGGTTGACTACCACAGCACTCTGGGAGCTCCCACTGTAGTTCATAGGAATTTTTGGGTGAATAATAACCCTGTTAATGAGAGCTTAGGTGGAGGCATGGCCTGATTAGCTTCCCTGCCATTCTGTGCATGCTATTCTAGGCTGTATTTTTAGGCCCTGAGGGAAAGGTCATCAGTGACTTGTCCTGAGTGGTCTTATAGCCAATTGGAGAATGGCTTTAATACCAATATTAAAGGTCTTTTCCTTTTCCTTTTGTTTTTTAAATATTTTATTTATTTATTTGACAGAGAGAAACACAGCTAGAGAGGGAACACAAGCGGGGAGAGTGAGAGAGGAAGAAGCAGGCCTCCCGCTGAGCAGGGAACCCGATGTGGGACTCGATCCCGGGTCTCCAGGATCATGACCTGAGCCGAAGGCAGTCGCTTAACCACCTGAGCCATCCAGGCGCCCCTAAAGGTCTTTTTCTTAAACCACATTGTCCTTGAGGGTCACAAGATTTCATGTCCCTTGATTGCTATTCTTTTCTGCTCGGATATTCCAACTTCAGTATATACTGGGCTCGCCTGAAATAGTCTCAACTATGCTGACCCCTAAGTCTCACTGTTTTTCTCCTACTGGGATTTCCATGCCAAAAGAAAATAGGATTGTCAGCAAAGAAGAATAGCATCACATTCTGGAAGATTCTCATCCACAGTGCTAAAGCCCCTCCTCCCATGCAGATTTCTGCAGTCGACATAGTTTTTTCTCCATTTTCCCAGACCCTAGTTATGGCCACCACTTTTCTCAAGTATATACATGGAGGGTTGGTCATTCACACACCTATTTCAGCTGGCTGATGCGCTGCCTTGAGTTCTCCTCTCCTCCAGGACACTGCGCTGTTCCTCCTTCACCCAACCACCAAACGCTCTTGAATTCCCTCCTCTCTTCGGGTCCCCAGAGATGAGCCTAGAGCTCACTACTTCCCCTCACAGTAAGCATGTTCAACTTAGTGGCTACTTTGCTTGATGTCATCTTGATTACATATGCCTTCGCTTATGTTGCCAAGAGGTATTCATTCGAGTAACTACTCAGTGATCTATTTTGGACTATTTCTGATTGTTTTTTCCCATTCTGTATTCCAATATGCGATGATCTTTGTCTCACAAAATAACTAGAAATCTATTGTACTCTTAGTGTGTACCAAAGTGACATCCTAGGTAAAATCTAAGAATATGAAATGTTCCTTGCAAAAAACACAAAATCTCACCAGTCATGCACAACTGACATTTACTAGACCCTTCTGGAAGATGATGGTGATGGTTTATGACATTTGGTTAGCAAATCACACCTGTTCAAATATGATTGAAAAAATACCTAATTTTAGTTGATGGCCTCAAAACTCTGAATTATGGATTTCATTGATATTACTTATTCTGTGTTATCCAGAAATTTCTTTCATTTTATTTAATGTCTGTAAAGTTTTATTCTTTCTCCTGAAGGTCAAGCTTTCTTGAGTTATTTTCTCTCCTTTCGTTTTATCTTTATTGTTTCCTTCCTAAGACTTCATTTCTATTTGATAGTCATTTTCTCATAGCTTTAGTACTTCCTGCAAAATGCTTTTGTCATCACTCAGCAACATCCTGCCACCACTTCTTTATATTCTGGTTGCTAGAGCATTCTCCCTTGGTGCCAACACTATAAGTAGCAAAGGAAAAAGACAAATTCTTCACTCATTAATCATTTGCTCAGTCTCCAAGTTAACTGAGCCCATAGCAGAGGTTAATCATGAAGCAGATGTCCATCCATACGGGACAGTGCTCATGGATAGCAGTCATCAGTGAGTCATCTCTGAATCAAGGACTTCTGTAAATGATTATTTACTTTTCAAGTAAAAGTCAACCATTTGGTCTGAGTTAAACCACTGGTTGAGTTGAGTTGCAGAAAGTAATGTACAGGTCAAAAAGTAGACCAGCAATGCAGTAAAAATTACTTTACTGTTGTTCTTGAACTTTGCACTTCTCAGTAAGTGTTTTCTTTTAATGTACCTTTTCAGTTCTTTGCCAAAGGATTCTTTGGACTAAGGGTAGTTTCAGGTAGCCCTGAAGTTTCGCTTCTAATAATTCATTAAATCATACTTGAGTTTGTTTTATACTTTATGAGAATCTCCACTTAATGAAAATTGTATCACTTTTTAAAGTTAATTCCATTAATCTTCCAAGTCATTCCTTTATCTTAGGAGATATTAACTACTGTTATGAGTTCTTCTCTGTGGAGAAATATGTTTATATCTCTTTAAATTCCTTGTTAATTTCTATTGAAATATGTCTAAAATGTTAGGATGTAGAAAAAAGTTCATCTTTTTAAAAAAATATTTTTAATTAATTTATTTGACAGAGAGAAACAGAGTTAGAGAGGGAACACAAGCAGGGGGAGTGAGAGAGGGAGAAGCAGGCTTCCCGCCAAGCAGGGAGCCCAATGTGGGGCTCGATCCTGGGTCTTCAGGATCATGACCTGAGCTGAAGGCAGTTGCTTAAGCAACTGAGCCACCCAGGTGCCCCTCATCTTTTTTTTTTTTTTTTTTTAAAGCACTCTATATAAGAAGAGGCTATATTGGTTTGATAAATAGGTTCATAGAGTGTACTCAAGTTAAAAATGACAAAAAGAATACTTTGAATGTAGAAACAGTTGACACAGAAATGGAGTTAATGAAGTTGGAAGCTATTTGAATAGAAAATCAAAAAACAGGTAGGTCCTACAAGCCAAAAGGGGGAAGATGAGGAGAATGAGCACTGAATTCTAGCATAGTCTGGAGACTTGATTAAGCCACTTCCAAGGTATGTGACAAGAAAGTCAACTACTCTGCTTTGTCTTTCTCACCTGTGAAATGACGGTGACAGTACTTCACAGGCTTTATACAGTGGTTTTGAGGAATAAATGAGTAAAGCATTTTCAAAGTATGCTTAGCATATAGCATTACTAAGTATTTTATTTGGGGAAGGGTTATTATTCATGCTTTGCTTTTATTTATGTTTAAAATCTAGATAAAACTCTCTTGATTGTTTAGAATGCATATTAGGAGTCAAGGATATGACTCTTCCCACATTTAGGGGTAAAAAGTAACAGATAAAACTCAGTCCTGACTCTATAGAAAGCATCATTTTTCATTGACTCTGAAATTTAACCTCAACTAAAGACTGATTAGCTTTGAATAAAGTAGTTTTAGAGTAAATAGAGGAATGGTTTCCTAATCTGAAAATATAAGCAGGGGTGATATAAACAGAAGTTGGTGATAGTCCAAGGGTATATTTTTAAATTTATTTAAATCTTAGCCAAATATTATATCATATTAGATAGTGCCTTCTAGGTAAGCTTACCTGTAGGAGAGTTGATATTTAAAAAGATCTTATATTTGTCGAGCTGTTTGGAATATGATGTCATTAATGGGCATTATTGCCCATCAGATAGTAACCTTACTGAATTTCAGGCGCAGTGACCATGAGAAGTAATGGCCTCTGGGTAATATCTTTGAAAACTCAAATTTACAGACATTCACCATTTTCTTTTGCTTGTTTTTTCCTGGAAGAGTGTGTGTGTGTGTGTGTGTGTGTGTGTGTGTGTGTGTGTGTGTTTTCAGTTGAGACAGAAAAATGGGAGTTATTTCTCGAGGAGCACCCATAAGCATTACATCTTACATTACATCAAATATGTGGCATACAGATTTGTTATTGTAAAGAAAAGTCTTTTGTATAATTCAGTAACAGTCTCATAGGATGGCTCATAGTGGTTTCAAACCTGCTTCCAAGAGCCCAATTTGGCCAGGTAATTTGTTTTTCCAGGTTTATTGAGGTATGATTGACAAAAATCGTATATATTTAGGTTGTATCAAGTGTTTTTTAAAGCTATATGATGTAATGATTTCATAAATGTATTCATTGTGACATGCCTACCACAGTCAAGGTAATTACATTTCCACCCCCTCACTTAGTTACGGTGTATGTGTGCTGAGAATACAAGATTTACACTAAAATGTTTACAAATAGCTTTGTGGATCTATTTATTTATTTATTTATTTATTTATTTATTTATTTATTTATTTTTATTAACATATACTGTATTATTTGCTTCAGGGGTACAGGTCTATGAACCATCAGTCTTACACAATTCACAGCACTCACCATAGCACATACCCTCCCCAATGTCCATAACCTAGCCACCTCATCCCTCCCACCCTCCCGCAGCAACCCTCAGTTTATTTCTAGGGATTAAGAGTCTCTTTTGGTTTGTCTCCCTCCCCTGTCTCATCTTGTTTCATTTTTTCCTTCCCTTCCCCCCACAACCCCTCTGCCCTACTTCTCAAATTCCTCATATCAGAGAGATCATACGATAATTATCTTTCTCTGACTGACTTACTTTGCACAGCATAATACCCACTAGTTTCATCCACATTGTTGCAAATGACGAGATTTCAATTTTTGATGGCTGCATAGTATTCGTGTGTGTGTGTGTGTGTGTGTGTGCGCGTGTGTGTGTGTGTACCCCACATCCATTCATCTGTAAATGGACACCTAGGCTCTTTCCATAGTTTGGCTCTTGTGGACATTGCTGCTATAAACATTCGGATGCACGTGCCCCTTTGGATCACTACATTTGTATCTTTGGGTAAATACCCGGTAGTGCTATTGCTGGGTCATAGGGTATCTCTATTTTCAACTTTTTGAGGAACCTCCATACTGTTTTCCAGAGTGGCTGCACCACCCCTCATTCCTACCAACAATGTAGGAGGGTTCCCCTTTCTCCGCATGCTCACCAACATCTGTTGTTTTCCTGACTTGTTCATTTTAGCCATTCTGATGGGTGTGAGGTGGTATCGCACTGAGGTTTTGATTTGTATTTCCCTGATGCCAAGTGATGCTGACTACTTTATCATATGTGTTGGCCATTTGGATATCTTCTTTGCAGAACTGTCTGTTCATGTCTTCTGCCCATTTCTTGATTGGATTATTTATCTAGCTTTTGAATTTAAATGCCTTTAGGTAGGACTGATCTTTCTAGTTTGTCACAGGCTCCACCCTTCCTACTGTGTTACCCTTCACCCTCTTCCGGTATTTCTCTGATACCTGATCTCAAACAAAAGTAAGTTGTGTGTTTAGTGAAACCAGTCCGTTTAAATTTTTTTGGTGTGTTTGTGTGGAGAGGGTTGTACTGGTGTTGTAGCTAAATCCCAGCCCTGAACTTTAGGGGATCCCATGTAACCACAGATACCCAAATACCTACCACAAGTAAATGCTGGTGCATAGTATGGGCACGGCTCATCCATATTCTGAAATATCTGCTGTGGTGACTCACACCCTTAAGGTCCCAGGGAAAGTTCATCTATATTTTCTGTTCTTTGATTTCAAAAGGTGAGAGTGCTTGAACGCCCTCAAGGTTTTGTGGGTTTGCTGACTTTGGAATGTTGGGTTGCAGAATGGGCTGGTGGCTGGGGTGGGCTTTGAAGAGAAATGTTTAATTAAAGGAAAGCCAAATTAGCTAAATTATCAAATCTTTCTTTTAAGGCATGAATTGAAAAGATTCTCACACAAATGTAATTTCCCAGTAGTACCTACAGTTTTCTGCTTTCCTTCTTTTTCTAATCCATGGTTTTGGATTTATGCACAAAGTTGTATAATATTCACATTAGTTGCAGGTGTTGGCAGAGGAACATTTTGTGATACTAAATAGTTCAGACTACTGTTAAATTTGTAAATATGTAAGTCTAGGTGTCTGAAGCATGGAATCAAATTAAAAAAAATTTTTTTTTTATGTTAGTCACCATACAGTATGTCAATTCTTTATAATGGTAATTAGGTGAACAGTGAACCCTAAAATTAAAAATAGTTTTATTTTTTTATAAATATGTTTGATGAGATTTACATTTTCAAAAAATAAATGTTAATAATTATGCTTAAATATTTCATTTAATTGATCAAATTAAAAATAATGCTATACATTAATGTATTCTATATTTTCCCTTTATTTTAATTAATGTTATTGAAAAATATATTTTTAAAAAGTATATGAAAAGTGTTTCTGGATAGTTTACATTTACATTAATTTACATATTATATGAAAACATTCAAGTTTTATCACTGAAAATCACTACAGTAAATAATTTTTTTCAGTAAATATTTTTTTTTACATTCTTTTAAAAAGATTTTTATTTATTTGACAGAGAGAAACACAGCTAGAGAGGGCACACAAGCAGGGGGAGTGAGAGAGGGAGAAGCAGGCTTCCCGCCGAGCAGGGAGCCCGATGTGGGACTCGATCCCCAGTCTCTGGGATCATGACCTGAGCTGAAGGCCGTCGCCCAACCAACTGAGCCACCCAGGTGCCCCAGCAGTAAATAATTCTTAAGGTGATTACTGACAAAAATATTATTATCATTTATTATAACAACATAATTATTGATTTGTAGAAAGGAAATTAGAAAAATTTTATGAAATTATTTATAATTTATGTGTAAAATGTCTTTATCTTATTAGTGGTGTATCAACAAAATATCTTGATATATACAGAAATAAATTTAGACATCTGCTATTTTTCTGACTTTCAGTGTTATAAAAGCCAGAGCTTTATATGCATTTTTCCATTTTGTTACTACAAAGGTTTATTTCTTAAGGTAGTAAAATGTGTTTTATTTCCTAGTTATTAACCTGATTTTTAATATGTAAGTATTCAGATAAATGTATGTCTCCATTTGTCATCTTAACCTCCATCCTGCAAATGTTAGGGGTAGGTCTCTACTAAAGCAGAGTGGAGCATCCATAGGGAAATGATAACTTTCTTTAAAAAAAAAAAAAGAAAAGATTTCATCTATTTATTTAACAGAGATCACAAGTAGGCAGAGAGGCAGGCAGAGAGAGAGGAGGAAGCAGGCTCCCTGCCCAGCAGAGAGCCTGTGGGCCTTGATCCCAGGACCCTGAGACCATGACCTGAGCCGAAGGCAGAGGCTTTAACCCACTGAGCCACCCAGACACCCCGGAAATGATAACTTTCATTCCCTTCCTGAGTTCTAGTGATGACTTCTTGAAGTGACCTTTCTGGACACCCAGAAATCACTTCCTCTACACTTGCCTAGAAGCTGACTCATGCATCCTTTTGTGTCAGTTAATTTTTGTTCCATATTCGGGCTCCTTGGTCTCAGAAATTTCTGTAGCTGCCCATCTTTATCTCCCAGCCTTTGTCCACATTAACAGTTCCTTTGCTCGTAGAACTATGTCAAACAAAGATCTAGAGAACAAAAAGAAATTAGAGCATGGAATTAAAAATACTTACTCTTCTAAAAGAATTGATGTCTTATTGTGGGAAAAATTAGAAACGCTTAAAAAATGTCATTTTACCTAAAATCATACTTACATTTTGTGTTGTTTTGGGGTTGACGTATTTATGTATTATACCTATACAAAAACGTTGTGGTTCTACTTACTGTGGTATTTAAATGAAAAAGAAAGCATTGTATATGCATCAGTAACTGTCTTCTCATATGAGGTATGCATCATACTGTTATTATGTGAATTCAAGATAAAAATAAATTCAAAGTGCATTCTTTACAGAATTTATAATTTCAGTTCTGTTTTTTCCTTTTAAGTACTTTAGAGATTTCTGTAATACCAAAAAAATAATCTGCGAAAATGTGACGAAGTATGTGCTGATGTTGAATTTTGCTGACTTTTTCTCACCTTACTCTATTCTGTCAGTGGTATTAATCTGGAGAGTCCTAAGTGCGGGCCATGGAAAAGTCTTGAGTTTTTCTGCCTAGCACCTAAGAGCATTTAAATGCCCTTCTGTCCTTCCTCTTGGCTTCTTTCATTCTGTGGAAAGACTTAGAGCGAAGAAGGTAGAGTTGAACAACCCAGGAAAATGAGTTGACTTGTCTTAGTTATTCCTGGATACCCCACTTCCCCAGGCAAAAATAAGTAAAGGATGACTGAGCAAAACTGATTCCTTACACCCAACAGCTGCTGTCTTTCTGGAAGACATCCCTGCCCATGACTATATGATGACTATATCATTTTATCTCCTTAACAGTTGAATAGCTTGACATTGCTGATTTTTTCAAATTTCTTGTGTTTTTTATGTTTCAGGGCTGTCTTCCAGGAAGCGTCAAGGGTAAAGGCCTGAGTAGTAAGCTCCTTAGCTCCCAGAGCAAATGCTCCTTCTCCCAGAGAAAGAGGAGCCTAATTCTACCTTTCCAGGTGTCCCAGCTTCAATACTTGAATTTTCTGAGAGTCTTTCAGTTGTCTTTTGCCCGTGGTATTGGTTTCTTCAGACTCCCAGAAAGTGTATATTATAAATATTCAGTTCCTTTTTACAATCTGAAGTGAATGGAACCTACAGATAAGTATTAAAGGATAAGTATGATTACATGTGGTCTCATGAAATTTGAATCTTACCTGCAGTATAAGTTTTATGTGTTGATAATGCAGACAGGTAGTTTTATACAGTGATCCAAGTACTTCCTAGGCAATAGGATCACCTCTAGGGCTTTAAAAAACTCAAATTCCTGGGCCCATTGTTAACCTATCAGATAAAAAGTGGGAGGCAGTGAGAAGGATTGGGGGACTTGGAAGTTATACTACATGCATTCCATTCGCCTGTCCACATCCATGTTCTATACAAACATTACTGAACACCATTGCCTTCTGGCTTCCAGGTGTGTTCAGCAAAGGATGGCCCTAAAAGGAGACAAGAAGGAAGAGGGAGGGTGAGCCTGGGAAATTATTCCCCCCAGCCCCCTGCCAACACATCCCTTCCTGTAAGTTTTTCTAGCTGGTGACCTTCCTTCTGAAGATCCAGTCAAGTCACACTTCTCCATAAGGGTCTCTTCTATGTCTTGAAAACCAGTCTCTTCTTTATCCCTTTGGTCTCATGGTGATAACCCTCTGGATTACTGCCCTTCTTCTTACAGTTTCTTTATATCTGCCCATGTCTTTTATTGTTTTCAATACTTTTAAAGATTTTATCTATTTATTTATTTATTTATTTGAGAGAAAGAGAGAGAGAAGGAGAGAATAAGTTGGGGAGGCAGATGGAGAGGGAGAATCAGACTCCCTGTTGAGCAGGGAGCCCGATGTGGGGCTGGATACCAGGACCCTGGGATCATGAGCTGAGCTGAAGCCAGGCACTTACCCAGCTGAGCCACCCAGGTGCCCCTCTGCTCATGTCTTTTATTTTTTATTTTTTTATGTCTTTTAAATAGTTCTTTTATTTAATAATAAATTCTCTTTTAAATTGCCCTCACATTATCTGAATGCGTCATGCCTTTTGCTGGAATCCTGACACGGAGTTCAAAATATTCATCTAAAATTTGAAGAATCTCTTTGTTCCTAGAGATAGCCCATTGCTATATATCTTAGGAACACATTGAGTTTATTTAGAATCAGTTCTCATTCTGTATATGGTTATAGCTAGTGATTTTTTTAAAATTTTGACTTTTGAAAAATTACATCCATTTTAAGTGTATAGTTCAAGTTTTGATAAAAGTATATACCTGTATAATTACCCCAATAATCAAGTTGAAGGACATTTTGATCCCACCAAAAAGTTCTCTGTGTCCCTTTCCAGTCTGTTTCTTCCCCACTCCAACCCCAGGCAAAAGCTGATGTACTTTTTGCCACTTACAGATGAGTGCTGCCTTCTAGAGTTTTATAGAAATGGAAATATACAGTATATAATCTTATTTTTGTTTTCCCATTCATCATAATGCTTTCAGGATGCATCCATGCTATTGTGTCTGTTGGTGGTTTGTTCTTATTTTATTGCATAGCAGTATTTTAATACATAAGCATAACACAGTCTGTTTATCCATCCTGCTATTAATGGAAATTTGAGTTATTTCCAATTTTGGCTGTTATGAATAAAGGTGATATGAACATAATTGGACTTTTTTGGTGGATATTTGTTTTTCATTTCTCTTGAGTAAGTATCTGAGTGGAATTGATAGATTATAGGGCAGTTATATATGCTTTATTAACTAACATCTTTTTAATATTGTTCTTATAATTCATAAATGAAACATATTTATTCACTTATTTAAATCTTGTTTCATTTCTCCCTGTAATGTCTGATAGTCTTCAGAGTAGAAATCTTGCATACCCTTGAGTACATTTAACTCCAACTTACTCTGTTTGGTCATGCTATTGTAAATAGTATAATTTTTAAAATTCCATTTTTTGTTGCAGGTCTTTAGAAACTTAAAAAAATACTGACCTTGGAACCAGCAACTTTGTTAAACTTACTGATTAGTTCTATTAGTTTTATTTTCTTTTGCATTTTCTATGTGCAAAAATCATGTTAACTGCAAATAATGAACACTTATTTCTTGCTTTCTAATTCTTAGGCTTTGTTTTTTCTTGCCTTATCACAGTGGTTAGGACTGTACGACTTTAAATAGAATTATTAACAGGCATCCTTGCCTTTTATCCAATTTGAGAAAAGCTTGACTACTTCACAGTTAAATAAGGATTTTGCGGAGACATTTTTTGTGTCAGGTTAGAGAAGTCCCTTCTATTCTTTTTTTAAGTGTTTCTTTGTTGTCATGAATGAGTACTACATTTTCACAAATGTTATTTTGGTATTTAGATGATTATCTCTCTATCACCTTTTATAGATTTGTTATTTGCAGACTCACAATTTTTTTTTAATAATCTGCTTTTATTTCTGACTCTACCATCACTTGGATAGTTTAGTTTGATACTTTCTTATATTTGTTTGCATATTTTCTCCAAACCTCTGGAAAATCCTTATCTTGATAGTCTAAATAAATGCAATGACAAAAAGCATATTTATTCAGTTCACAATTTATACCTTTTATAAGCTGATTAAGCCTAAATTAAACCTGATTAAATTTGGGAAATACCCCCAAAACATATGTTTAAACTCCCAAACTATTTACCTTTTTAATCTGTTACAGTCTGTATGAGTTGTGTTATTTCCTGTGAACCTAAAACTCAAATAATGATTGTGTGCAATTTTAGAACAAGTAAAGCTAACAAAATATGTGTGAACTTTATGTGACTGAAAGTAGGGAAATAATAATTGACAATTAAGATCTTTCAAAAATTTTTATCTGCATCACTAGTTTGTATGCACTCAAATGTAAAATTGTTCACTTTTGGATCAACTTGATTTTCATCATCATAGGTCACATTCCCTCATGAACAGGCCTTGAAGTGGAGATTAAATTGCCAAAGGTTTATTACAAACTTTACATGTGAAGGAGTGAGGGAAACCAAATTGGATCAATGGAGAAGTCTGAGCAAAATGGAGTTACGAAAGACACCTCAGTGATTTTCTTTCTTTTACTTAAATATAGTTGACATAGAATGTTACGTTAGTTTCAGACATACAAATAGTGATGTGACAAGTGTATATAGTTATGGTATGCTCACAAGTGTAGGTACCATCTGTCAATATACAACACTTTTGTTATAATACCATTGACTGTATTCCCTATGTTGTCCTCCTGACTTACTCATTCATAAGTGGAAGCCTGTACTTCCCATTCCCTTTCACTCCTTTTTGCTTATCCCTCTCCCTTCCTCTTTTCTGGAAACCACCAGTTTAATCTCTGTATTTTGGATCTGTTTTTGCCTTTGTTTTGTTTTTTAGATTTCCCAGGTAAGTGAAATCTGAGAGTATTTGTCTTTTCCTGACTTACTTCACTTAGCGTAATACCCTCTAGGTCCATCCATGTTATTTCAAATACAAGATCTAATTCTTTTTTATGGATGAGTAACATTCCACTGTACATATATATCATATAAGCTTTATTAATATATCTATCTGTCCATGTTTAAATTGCTTCCATATCATGGCTGTTTTAAATACAGCAAGAAATACAAGAGTGCATATATCTTTTAAAATTAGTGTTTTTGTTTTCTTTGGCTATATACCTAGTAGTAGAATTACTGGATCATATGGTAGTTTTATTTTTAACTTTTTGAGGAAATTCAGTACTGTTTTGCACAATGTCTACCCCAAGCTATGGTCCCGTCAACAGTGCACAAGGGTTTCCTTTTCTCCACATTCTGGCCAACTCTTGCTTTTCTTGTCTTTTTTTTTTTTTTTTTTTTTTTTTAAGATTTATTTAAGTAATGTCTACACCCAATGTGGGGCTCAAACTCATAATGCTAAGACCAAGAGTCACATGCTCTTCCAGCTGAGCCAGCCAGGCACTCCTTGTCTTTTGGATAACAGTCATTCTGACAGATGTGAGGCCATATCTCATTGTGGTTTTGATTTGCATTTCTCTGATGATGAGTGATGTTGAACATCTTTTCATGTGTCTGTTGGCCATCTGTAAGCCTTTTTTGGAATAATGTCTATTCAGATCCTCTGCCTGTTTTTTAATTGGATTGTTTTTTGGTGTTGAATTTTCTTAGTGATGTATTTAGATATTAACACCTTGTTGGATATACCGTTTCTAAATAGTTTCTCCTATTCAGTGTATTGCTTTTTTTATTTTGGTGTATTCCTAATAGTTTATTTATGCTTTTGTTTCTTTTGTCCGAGGAGACACAAGTAGAAAAACATTGCTATGGCTGATGTCAAAGAGACTACTGCCTATGTTTTCTTCTAGGAGTTCTGTGGTTTCATGTTTTACATTTAGGTCTTCAATCCATTTTGAGTTTATTTTTGTGTTTGGTATAATAAAGTGGTCCAGTTTCATTCTTTTAAAGGTAGCTGTCCATTTTCCCCAGCACCATTTATTCAAGAGGTTGTCTTTTCCCTATTTCCCTATTAATTGACCATATAAACATGGGTTTATTTTTGGACTTTCTTAGTTCTCTTGATCTATGTGTCTGTTTTTGTGCCCATGCTATGGTGTTTTGATTTATTATAGCTTTGAAGTATATCTTGAAATCTTGGATTGTGATACCTCTAGCTTTATTCTTTTTCGAGATTACTTTGGCTATTCTGGGTTTTTGCGGTTCCATACAAATTTTAGGATTCTTTTTTTTAAGATTTTATTTATTTATTTGATAGAGACAGAGAGGTCACAAATAGGCAGAGAGGCAGGCAGAGAGAGGGGGAAGCAGGCTCCCCGCTGAGCAGAGAGCCTGATGTGAGACTCGATCCCAGGACCCTGAGATCATGACCTGAACTGAAGGCAGAGGCCCAACCCTCTGAGTCACCCAGGTGCCCCAAATTTTAGGATTCTCTAGTCTGTGAAAAATGCCATTGGTATTTTAATAGAGATTGCCTTGAACCTGTAGATTACTCTACTCCATGAGCATAGAATATCTTTTCATTTGTTCATTTCATGTCTGAGGCCTCAGTGATTTCCACAGGAATTTCTATGACTGATGGTCTTCAGAGTCTTCTCATCGCAAGGCTAGTGGTTGACTTTATAAGTCATCTCTGTGCCTGTTATTGGATGTGGACTTGCCTCTGGAAGGGCACATGACCTTGGACTAATGGCAGCTCCCAGAGAGGGATCGAGCTACAAATGAGTCACCAACATTTCTAGCATCTGGGGAATGAGGACCTCAGTCCTGAAGGGGAGACCACACCAGAACATCCACTATGATTGTGTGTTTAAGAAAATATGATACTAAACCAAATGATTTAGACTTGGACCAATCCATTCGTCTTCCTTGATAATGTTTTCATTTTGTTTACATAGTGGCCCGCAACACAGATTCAACTGCCCTGTGATGTGGTATGACAGAGGTGGAATTTGGATATAGAAGGCTGTTTTTGATTCTGGTTCTGCCATTTTGCAGCTCTTTGTATACTTGGAGGGAGGGTCACTTAAGGAATCGGCATCTCAATTTCCTATTGCAGTCAATGAGAAGAATTGTACAGTTGATTCTTGAACAACATGGGTTTGAAATGAGCAGGTCTATTTATATGAAGTGTTTTTTGGTAAGCTTAGTACAGTACTGTATATGTATTTTCTCCTCCTTTTGATTTTCTTAATAATATTTTCTTTTCTCTAGCTTATTTTATTATAAAAATACAATATATAATGTATATAATATACAAAATATATGTCAATCAGCTGTTTATATTATCAGTAAGCCTTCCAGTCTACAGTAGGCTATTAGGAGTTAAGTTTCAGGTGAGTTAAAAGTTACAGCAAATTTTGACTTTGGGGGAGAGTGGGTGCCCTTAACGCCCATGTTTTATGTGTTTTTTAAGGATCAACTATGTATCTTAAAGTTTAAAAGCATAAGAAATTTGTTGGTAAACTGTTACATTATACATTCCTTTTGTGTTTTTGCTGAAGAACTTTCTGTTCTGTAGTCATTTGCAGATTTACTTTTCTAAACCCATTCCCATGGAGGGACTTTAAAAATTTGGGGCTCCTGGGTGGCTCAGTCAGTTAAGCATCTGACTCTTGGTTTTGGCTAAGGTCGTGATCTCAGAGTCATGAGACCTAGCACCGTGTTGGCTCCATGCTCAGTCTTCTTGAGTTTCTCTCCTTCTCCCTCTGGCACTCCCCTTGCTCATGCTTACTCTCTCTTTCTGTCTCTGTCACACTCTTAAATAAATAAATAAATATCTTAAAAATAATTGGCTTTGTTATTTTAGAAGCAGGGTACAATGGCTAATTCTAAGGACCTTTGAATAAATTAGTCTCACATAGACTTGACTTTCCTTGACATAGAAGCTAAAAGACAATCTACTTTTCAATAGATCACTTACTTGAGCCCCATAAAGAGCTCTGTCCTTAGGATTAGCATTACATTTAGTTTCAAAAAAGAAATTGTCTTTACTAAAAAAGCAAATGAACTCTGAATGGAGATATTTTTACTATTCAGTCATGCATTTTTGTACCCAAACTAAAATGTGAATACAAACAAGGAGAAAAGTGGAATAATGCAAGGTAGGGAGCTACTTATTTTCAGAAAAATGCCCTCTAAAACTTTCTTGCTAAAAATGGGATAATGTTTTTTCTTTGAGTAAACTTTTTCTTGTCACATGGATGCAATGATTGTTCTTTTCCAATCAAACATATATGGTTCTCTTTCTTTTTCTTTGGCACAGATTACCAACTCACAAACAAGGACTGTTTGGGATTGGATTTTTATTTCCCTTGGACTAAGCCCAGTGTTTTTCTAGTAGTTCATCCTTAATGAAGACACATGGAGGCAGTATCTGAGTTCACAGGGTGGAGTGCAATGGGGAAACCTACCTGGAATTAAATTAGGGGGAGTAGTCAGTTTTCTACCTTTGTTATTCTACATGAGTGTGCAATATTTTTCGTCTCCTAAGAAACTCCATTACACTGCACTTTCTCCTTTTCTCCCCTTGCCCCTGAAATGACATTATGTGATTTCCTCTTGTATGCAAGGTAGTTAATAGCTAAGTTCAGTCAAAATCAATTTGTAAATAGGTAAACACCTCGTAATAAATAACACACTTTCGAAGTACGTCTTTTTGGGATTGATGGAACACCATCCAATAAGATCTGCCAATATCATTTTATATTAACTTCTGTCATATTTAAATGCTTTTATAGGCTAATGGAACAGTTCGTAATTTTACTCTACCTACGCTATTTCTCAGCTATATGGCACATAACAGATAAATAAGATGTCTGCAAACGTATTTGTATTGAATGTTCACGGAGGGTTTCCTCTCTTACTGCCCTCACACACAGAAGCTACCCTGGGAGATGAATGTGCCAGGATAAGTTATCTGGGGCTCATAAAATCTTTTTCAGAAGATTGAAATAAAGTCAGTGCTTGCAGAAGACAAATCAATTGTGACATTTCTGAATAGAGTGCGATGCATTTAATTAGCACAAGACATACTGGCAAATGCTGAATTACCCAATAAATCACTGGATGCTGGAACCCATACAGAGTGGGGAATCAGCTGTCTTGTGAGATGTACAGCAAGTGATAATAGGGAGATCTGGCCATTTGTATTGTCACTTTGCTTCATTTTCTGTTAAATTTTTTCTATTTTGACATTTGCACATGGAGCTCCTTTAATTATTTGAAACTCTCAGGGAACTCTGTCCCCACCTACTCTGAGAATATTTTACAAATATTTTCATTTGCAAAGGACATTCGCTACTGTTGATGTGATGTGGCAGATGTGGCAGATAAGATCCTCTGTGGAGGGGTAGTTAGTGTAGATAGAAATACTCAGCACGGACACTCTGAGAAAGCAACTAACGGGGTCATTGTATTGCACTTCATTGAAAATATTGGAGGTGTTACTTTCATCATTTTTAAATCTCACAAAGATATCTACCAGTTTAAGCAGAAAAAAAAATGGCTTACTTTAATGTTTGACACCTTTGGTTTAAATTTTTTTCTTTAACCTGTAACTTAGATGCTACTTCAGTCTACCTTTTGAAATTCTATAGCTAAAAATAGCATTGAGGCTTAAATCCAATGTTTTCGAGAATGGGAGGGGGGGAAATTAAAATGATTTCTAAATGAGTGTTGCTGGCTCTGGAAGAAAAAGCAGAATATTCCCTCGAACTGAGAAGTATTTTATACATGAATCGATGGTTCTACTAGTGAGCTTTTATTGACTAGCTTTCTATGCTACAAACATGAAGGTAGCTTCTCAAAGAAACACTAGATCATGTGAAAGACCCCTGTATTACACCCACTGCACATGGCTTCTCTGCCTCTGTTACCACATTAAGGTGACATTTCAAACTTTCAATGATAGATAGAGGTATTGATGCTACTGACCATGAAAATATGGGGGTACAATGTAAAGAAACTAGCAGTCCTTTATTTATAAAGGGTCTTAAAACTGGAGTCCGATTTTCCTGGAGTGTGGCAACAATAAACACACTAGCACCACTCGTCTGAAGTCATGGAGGTCCAGCTTGTGTCCAGCTTCTAACTACAATGCAAAGGAAAGAAGGAGACTTAGAATCACCTAGGAAGGTCCCAACCCTTCCCTTCCCCAATATTCTAAAATGTGGATGGGGATGGGATCTCCTTACCTCAAGGAATCTATAAGGGTGGAGAGGCAGACATAAATAAAACCCACAGATATCCGGTAATACTTGCTGCACAGACATGACCCAAATCCATCAGCACCCTGTACCTTTCTTCTCTGTTTTCCTTATTGCTATGTTTTGAGAAGATGGCTTCCCAGCCCCGGGGTGCTGAATCTTGAATAGTTTAAGCCCATTGTGCCAATTCCGTTTCCTTTGCCACTGACTGATTGAAGAAAGGGAATGTTATACAGTTTTGACTAATGGGATGTTGGGGAAGTCTGTTGGGCAGGTTCTAAGAGTTCATTTGCTCTTATATAGAGAGGCAAAGAAAAAGACTTGTTCTTTTCTGTCTCTGAATACATTTGGAAAATTAGAGCTGATGTAATCATTTTTAGGAACGAGAGTACAACCTGAGGACTAAAGCTAACGCTTTAAGGATGGGGAGGGGGGAGTAGGTAATAGGGTGACCAGCCATCCCATTTGTCCAGGCCTGAGGGTGTTTCCAGGACTTTGAGCTTTAAATACTAAAACCAGGATTGTCCTAGACAAACTTGGACAAGTTCATCACCTTAGAAAAGAAGAGGTTAGGTCTTTGCTGACGTCAACTAGCCATCAAGTTATCCAAATCTTCAAAAGACCTACCTCTGGACTTTAATTATTGTAGTGAATGTCCTTATTGTTTATGCTATCTGGAGTTGCCTATTGTTTAATGCAACCGAAAGTGTCCTAAATGATCGGTAAGGCAATAATTTTATTATAAATAGAACTCAACAAAAATCAGTGGTACTGTTGTAATAGGAAGATGTGGCCTTTTAAAATGTATTCTTAATCCTACATCTTTCACTTATAATCATTAACTCATTCATGGACACATCAAAATGCATGTAATAAGAATTAATAGTCAGTTAATAACCAACCATATCAAGTTGACCGAAGATTTGATGTGGCCGTTCTCTGCTCTTACAGTGTAGTGATTTCTTAGAAATAAAAATAACCATAAAGCAGACCGACCATGGACTATTGTTCAAATATCTTTAATATCAACAGCAATAAATGTCGAATGAACAGATAAGAATTCAAAAAGTAAAATATTGATCAGTTTCAAATGACTAAAACAGCAATATAGTAAACACTGACAAAAGGGGGGCCTCGATATTCTTTTTTAAAAATTGATTATTTTAATTTTTAGATAACTGTCTATTCAGTGACTATTATTTTAATTGTCTGGAGTTGTATTTCTCATTTTGTGTTTCCAGGAAGAGACGTTGGATTAGAAGTCCCGTCTCAAAGTCAAAGCAAAGCGTAAGACAAACAGGGATTTGTACCTTTCAATTTGTTCCTCCCTTGACCTCATCACAAACACCATGGAGTATCTGTGTGGTGATTGTTGAGTACTGACCTTACATGTGACCTCAGACAATCAATTCTGTCATCTATTTAAGCACAAGAAGGATGGTAGAACTCCACGCCAATAGAATTTCTTAATTGCTTAGGTATCATGACAATAGCAGCTCTGGAGAAAGCGCCCCCAGATAATTGGATGCTATAACATTTGGCAATGGTATTTCTGATCTAGAAGGCTCTATCTCAGTGAGTGCACAGGGGATCCATTTCCAGCCATCTCTCCTGTTAAATGTGCTATGATACCACTCAAGAAATGAGGAAATGTTGTTGGCACTGGAATCATCAGCTCACTGATGGCGCTCAGCTATTTCTCTCCCTTTGTCAGAGCCGTGTGGTGGCAGGTTTCAATGTCTGGTCAATTGCCGCGCTGAATCAGCACAGGCCGGGCTTGTCACTGACAATCAGTCATTGATAGCTGTCTGGGGGAAATCCTCTGCAGACATAAGATGGTCTCACACTCGTTGAAAAGACACCTAATTGCATTTTATAATTTGTACAACTTGAAAGGATATTTCTGCTTTGAAAAAGATGAGACTATGTAAAGGAATCCAAAGTAAGCCCTTCTTCTAGCTCCATAAGAAAATTGATTAGTAGAATATCTGATTTCTAAACCAATAGGTTATTTGGAATCGCTTCTCTGCAACTGAGTTTCAATTAATATCTTTCCCTGCCTTCAAATACTGCAGCTCTTTCTTGCAAAACTTTCTCTGATGAAAAAAATAGAGTTATAAATGCTCAAGTATATGTTTTTCAGTAGTAACTTAACTTACCCAGAGAAGCTTCACTCAGCCTAATTATGTTTAAGAATGGAACCATAAAAAAAAAAAAAAGAATGGAACCATCAAGCACTGTGGGTATGCCCCATAATAAGTTAAGTTTCCTGTTTCTGTAAGAGAATCAGAAGTTAAGAAACAAATCTCAAGTCAAAAATGGCTGCAGGAAAAAATTGGGAAGGATCATACAAATCACTTATAATATTCTCCCAAGAAAATCAGAAGAATCCAAAATGTCCATGTAAACCAATACTCTAGAAAAAAAGAAGTTTCTTCCCCTCTCCCCATCCCCCACCTTGAAATGAGATAGTAGAGCATAGAAGCTAAGACTTGAAGCCAAGATTTTGCAATCCTATGCACTTGAAATTCAAAACCTGGGGTTGCCGCTTGTCTGTGTGGCATGCAAGTTAAACTTTTATAGCTTCAGTTTTTCTCATTTGATTATTGGGATCATAACATCTATTATATAGGATTTTTTTTCCCCAAATAGGTGATGTAAAGCAATTAGTGAAGTGTGGGGTACTTCTCAATAAATGGTACCATTGCAATTAGTAGTAATATGGATTTGTGTTGTTTTTTTTTAACATCTTGATTTTATTGTTTATATCTTTAAAATTTCATCAAAATCATTCTCTTTCAGTTGATTTTCTTTTTTTCTTTTTTTTTTCTTTTTATTTATTTTTTTTAACTACATGTTTAATTTCTTCACTTGACTTCATGTTGCCCTCTCAGGTCTGACACGTTCATCAGCCTGCTAATATGTCACAATCTCCTTTATCTAATGTTTTTGGAACATTTTCTTATTGTCACTAGTGTTTCGGCCAAGCAGCCTGGTATCACTTTTCACTCTTTATTAATTCATTTTTATTTTCATAGTGAGAAATTTGACTCTCCTTTATAGATTCACGTGATAAACAAATATACAAATCATCCTTTCCTTTTACTGCAGGTTATTAACAATATCAAACAGAAAAACAAACAAAAAAACCCCAGAAATTTGTCTTTTTTTTTTCCTCCACTATGTTGTTTTAAAAGAATTGACAACTGTATTAGTTTCCCAGGGCTACCTAACAAATTGCCATAAGCCGGGTAGCCTAAAAAACCAAATTTATTCTCTTAGCATTCTAGTGGCCAGAAGTCCAATACTGAGGTGTTGCCAGGTTGGTTCCTTCTGGGGGCTCTGAGAGAATCTGCTCCATGTCTCTCTTCTAGCTTCTGATGGTTGCCGACAGTCCCTGGCATCCCTTGCCTCATATCTGTGTTGCTCCAATCTCTGTCTTCTTCTTTACGTGACCTTTCCCCCCCCGTGTTTCTCCTCTGTGTCTCTGTGCACCTTCAAATCTCCGTCTCTTTTTAAGGACACCAGTCATTGGATTTGGAGCCTACTCTAATCTACTATGACCTCATCTCAACTTGGTTACATCTACAAAGAATCTCTTTGCAAATAAAGTCACATTCTGGGCTTCTTCGTAGACATGAATTTGGGGGGGACACTGTTCAGCTAGGTACAACTATAAATAAAAATTCACATTTTGGAAAAAAGAAAAAAGAAAAAGGGAAATAAAGTTTACAGTTTCCTAAAGAATCTGCCACTAAAGCAGTCTTGTGTTTGCTCTCTTTTTTTATTCTCACTGTTATTGACCTATATAAGGTTCTAATGTACAAAATTAATATTTTTAAATGTGTAATCCAATATTTTTTCCTTTCTCAAGTTCACAAAAATGACTCTAATTGTCTTTGGACATCCCCCTCCTGGTTGTCAGAGTTGGGGATTAGAATTTGTTACAGGCATAGAAATAATGTCAGTTTTGAACATTCAGAATATATCTTTGCAGGCAAGATAATCATCTTGTAAGCCTATCTATTTAGTGGAAGAGGAATTAAATAAATTCTTTTCACAGTAATCCACCTACATTTTGGCATATAAATTGCAAAACCAGGTCATGGAATATGCTCAAAATATATAGAAAACACAAGTATTTGTGATTAATGCTTAGGCAGCCTTTGGAACTGGAAAGAAGGAGGTATATAAAAACACCTCTGTTCCCTGGGTTGTGGGAAGGAAATTGTGAGAGAAAGGGAGGAAAATGAAATAAGAAGATAAAGGTCAAAAATTTATCTTGTAGCTAGGATGAAAAGTACATGACAAACTATTACTCCTGCCATAATAGAATAAGCAACTATAAAATCACAATATATTTTAAAGCTAGCAAAGAGCTATGGATGCAAAGAAATATAAAGGAAATACACTCCAGAAAAGGGCAAATCTTTTCTAAGTGAGTAAAGCCAATTTCATCTCAGGGGCAAATTGTCATGTCTGAACATGGGCAGGACATTTATAGATAACAGAATCTGCTACATGGAGATGGACAGTCTGGGTTAAAGCAGAACTTTAAACCATCTGGTGACAGATCGGAACGTGGAGCTACCTCAAATTCAGTGCTTGTTCTCCCTAATTCCTGCTTATTGTACATCTTTCTAGCATTTTGCTGAGTCCAAGTAGATGTTGGAAGCTGAAGATGGAGGTAGGAAGCAGTGAGGAATCAACAGACACAGAGCAGATCATGCCTTCAAAACATTTGAAACCAGAAGTGAACCAAAACTAACTAATGGAACAACTCAGCTTCAGTCCAGTGCTGTTCCTGCTTGGATCAAGGAATCAATTACTCACACTAGTTGTCAGGCACAAAAAAGTATATTTCCTCTCCAGTGGAAAACACTACTTAGTCCAGTCTTTACAGTTCTTTTATCAGAATGCCTGACATACAATAAAAATAGTGTGAGACATGCTAACAATTATGAGAAAATAGCCAAGAGGAAAAATAGTTACAAGAAGCTGATCCATAGATGATTCAGATATTGGAATGAAGAGATGAAAGACTTCAACCATTATAGTTCTTTTAAAGAAACACATGAAAGAAGAAAAATCAATGCAAATAGGGAGAATTTTAAAAGAACAATGAAATTCTGTGGAAGAACCAAACTGACAATATAGGACTGAAAAATGCAATATCTGAAGTTAGAAATTCACCAGGTGGGCTTAATGGTCAACTGGACACAATAAAAGAAAGGACCAGTAAGGGGCGCCTGGGTGGCTCAGTTGGTTAAGCAACTACCTTTGCCTCAGGTCATGATCCTGGAGTCCCAGGATCGAGTCCCACATCGGGCTTCCTGCTTGGTGGGAAGCCTGCTTCTCCCTCTCTCAGTCCCTCTGCTTGTGTTCCCTCTCTGGCTGTGTTTCTCTCTGTCAATTAAATAAATAAAATCTTTGAAAAAAAAAAAAAAAAGAAAGGACCAGTAAATGTGAAGATAAATAGAAAAGAGGTGAAAAGGAATGGAGAAAAAAATAGCATTTGTGACATGAAGGACAATTACAAATGGTCTAATAGTTGTGATTGGAACTCCTGAAGAAGGAAGAGAAAATGAGGCAGAATAAATATTTCAAGAGAGAATGCCTAAAAATTTCCTAGAATTGATAATAAATCTCAACCTACAGATGTGGAAGAATATAAGGAAAGCTACACTCTGACATAATCATAGTCAAATTGTTGAGTAGCAAAGAGTAAGAGAAAATCTTAAAAGCAGTCAAAAGGTAAAAGGCACATTATATTCAGGGGAACAACAAATAAATGAGATTGACTTCTAGTCAAAACAATAGAAGACAGAATATAATGGCATGACTTCTTTAGAGTACTGAGTATAAAATATGCTAACAGAATTCTCAGCAAAAATAAATTTTAAATGTGTTGTGCACTGAGTATTATATGTAACTAATGAATCATTGAACACTACATCAAAAACTGATGATGTACTCCTATACAGTGGCTAACTGAACATAATAAAAAGGAAATAAAATAGAAGAAAACAAAATAAGATGAAGCTAACCTAGAAGTGTTTTCTAACAAGCATAAATGTGTTTTCTAACAAGCAAGATGATCTGATACTATAAGAAATAATACAGAAAAATTGTCAGGCTAAAGGAGAAATATTCCCAAATTGAAGAATAGATCTACAGTTATGAACAGTAACATAAGAAGTAACTTAGAAGTCTTTTGAATATTTTCTATTGATGTACTTTATAGCATATCTAAAAATAAAATTATAAAACTGGCACAAAGAATGGGAGGGGTTAGTGACATTTTAATTTGTAAGGTTCCTATACGTGAAGCGAAAGAACTTCAAAGTAAACTAAAAATGTTGCATAAACATAATGTCAAGAATAACCACTGGACAAAATAGAGAGGCATATAGTTAAAAAGAAAAACTGAAATGAAAAAATAGAATTTTTGTTGAAGGCAGAGAAGATTAAACAAAGAATGGGACAACTAGAGATTAGTTAGCTCATAGAGTTACATCAGATCAGTAATTGCATTAGATGCGAAAGGAATGACTATTCTGTTGTGAGTTTCTGTTTTGTCTGAATAACAAAGCAAGGTCCAACTATGTGCTGTTTAAAAACCTACACTAGTCAAACACCATTAAAAAAAGCTGATGTGTGGGCGCCTGGGTGGCTCAGTGGGTTAAAGCCTCTGCTTTCAGCTCAGGTCATGATCTCAGGGTCCTAGGATCGAGGCCCGCATCGGGCTTTCTGCTCAGCAGGGAGCCTGCTTCCTCCTCTCTCTGCCTGCCTCTCTGCCTACTTGTGATCTCTCTCTCTGTCAAATAAATAAATAAAATCTTTTTAAAAAAAAGCTGATGTGGTGACATTAATATCAGATAATATATTCAAGATAAAGAGCCTTGTCAGCAGTAAAGAAGGACATTTCAAAAATATAAAAGGGTAATTTCATTAAAAAACCAGTAACAACCTCAAATGAGTTTGCATCTAATATGTAGCTTTAAAAATCTGTCATTTCATGAGTGATATTAGCAGGATTTGACACAAATCATCACACATTCCTCCCTGATACCTTCTTCACAAAGCTTCCAAGACAACATTCTCCTGGTTTTCCATGGGTTAATACTTCTTATGTTAAGAACTCTTCAGTACCTTTTTTGTGAACATCTCTTCCCTCATAGTCCTATGAATATGGATGTGTCTTAGGGTTCATTCCCTGTTCCTCTTCTTTTCTGGGTCTTCATTGATGTTCTCATCCTCTGCAACAGTTTTAAGTATCACCTCAGTAATAACTACCAAATCTCATATCTACAGCCTGAATTTCTCTCTCAAATTCCAGACTTGTACATCCAAATGCCTATTCAAATCTCTACTCCAGTTATAGTCGCCTGAAACTCAACGCGGCCAAAAATTAAACTCTTAATTATTCAGCCTCTGCTGCAGACTTTCCATATTAATTGAGGGCAACTCTATTCTTTCACTTGCTAAGTCCAAAATTCTCAGAGTTATTAGAGATTCCTTTCTATATTTCATACCTCAAATCTAATCCCAAAGGAATTTCTGTTGGCTCTACCTTCAAAATATAGTCAGAATCTAACTACTACTTACCACCTCCTTTTTCTTTTTTCTTTTCTTTTCTTTTTTTTCTTTTCTTTTCCTCTTCTTTCTTTTCTTCTTTTCTTTCTTTTCTTCTTTTCTTTCTCTTTCCTTTTCTTTCTTTTTTTTTTTTTTAAGATTTATTTATTTATTTGAGAGAAAGAGAGAGAGCACATGCAGCAAACACAGGGAGGGTCCAAGGGAGAGAGAAACTTTAGCAGACTGTGCTGAGCTGAAGCCAGCTTGGGGTATTGATCTCAGGACCCTGAGATCAGGACACTTACCCAATGGCACCACCCAGGGGCCACTTAGCATCTCTGTTTCTACTACTTGAACTGACTTTCTAAAGCCTTAGAGGGCTAACCAGAGTTTATATTTATACCCCACTCCACAGAATTTTTTCCATATAGTAGTTGGAATGATCTTTTTTTAAAAGAGTGAGATTAATATTTTTTACTTGGATGAAGCTAACATAAAACACATTTTTTAATGTGTACAATTCAGTGTCAGTACATTCACCATGTTCTGTAACTACCACCTTTGTTAAGTTTCCAAACGTTTCCATCACCCCGAAAGCAAACCCCATACCCATCAAACAGTTCCTTCCACCCCCTGTGAAACACCAATTACTTTCTGTCTCTGTGGTTTTAACTGTTCTGGGTATTTTATATAAATGGAATCATACAATATGACCCTTTGGGACTTTCTTCACTTACACTATTTAGAAGTTTCACCCAGGTATAGTGTGTACCATTGTTTTATTTTTATGGTTGAATAATATCCCATTGTATACACCACGTTTCATTTATCACTTTATCCATTGATGGGCATTGGTTTGTTTTCAACATTTGACTATTGTGAATAGTGCTGCTGTGAAGGTTTGTGTGCAAGTATTTGAGTACCTGTTTTTGTTTTTTATTTTTAATTGTTTTAAATTTTTGAGGGTATTATGCTAAGAAAAATAAGTCAATCAGAGAAAGGCAATTATATGATTGCACTCATATGTGGAATTTAAGAAACAACAGATGATCCTAGGGAAAGGGAGGAAAAAATAAAGTAAGATGAAATCAGAGAGGGAGACAAACCATAAAAGACTCTTAACTGTAGGAAACAAACTGAGGGTTGCTGAAGGGGAGGGGGATTGGGAGATGGGGTAACGAGGTGAAGGATATTAATGAGGGCACATGATATAATGAACACTGGGTGTTATATGCACCTGATGAATCACTAAACTCGACCTCTGAAACTAATAATATACTATATATTAATTGAATTTAAATTTAAAAAGAGCAAAAAAAAATTGAAAACTACAAACTTACAGAAATGTTCAAGAACAGTACAAAAGGGACACCTGGTTGACTCAGTTGCTTGAGCATCTGCCTTTGGCTCAGGTCATGATCCTGGTCCTGGGTTCAAGACCTGAGTCAGGCTCCTTGCTTGGCAAAGAGCCTGCTTCTTCCTCTGCCTATCGCTCCCCCTGCTTTGCTTTCTCTTCCTCTCCCTCTCTCTCTCTCTCTCTCTCTCTGACAAATAAATAAATAAAACCTTTAAAAAAAGAACAGCACAAAAGACATTTTTTCTGAATCATTTGAAAGTATGTTGCTGTCCTAAAGTACTTTAGCATATATTCCCTACAAACAGGGATACCGTTCTAAGTAATGCCATCACTAGAATTGATACATTACAACGGTATAGTCCTCAGACCTCACTCAAATTTTGCCATTTGTTCTAATAATGTCCTTTATTGCAAAAAGACTCAGTGTAGAATTGTGTGTTGTGCTCAGTTCTCATGTCTTTTTTAGAATCTTTAGTCTGAAATAGTTCGTCTTTGACTCACATAACACTTTTGAAGACTATAGGCACGTGATTTAGAATGTCCCTCAATTTAGGGTGTCTGATGTTTCCTAATGATTTTCAGATTCTACATCTTGGTGGAGGAAATGATGCTATGTCCTCGCGGATGTTACATGATTTCAGCTGCTGGTAGTGTGTACTCTTTTCCTTTTTGTAATTATCAAGAATTTTGCAGGGAGGAAGTACTTTGAAACTGTGGAAATATACCATTTATCATCACACTTTCCAGCTACTTAATTTAATGTATGGGCTTATGATTTCCTATTTTATGTAATGAGCTATAATTGGTCTGTATTATTATCTCACATTGCCACATATTTGGCCAGTGGCAACCCCTTCAAGCTAGCCTCTGTGTCCTTTTAACAAATTCTTTCCATACTTCTGTGATTTCTAGCACGAGGAGATGTCCTGACCCATCATACTCATTGCTGGCACTGGGTTTGGAATCAGCTGCTTCTCTAAGGACCCCTAGTTCCCTTAGGGTGAAATACAGCATTTAGAAGCCATGATCTGGGAGCTAAAAGTGTTCGTTGCTATTGGGATATCATTTTTTCCGGTCCTGTCAGTGGACAGAGTTAGGGAATGTGTGTGCTTGTGTATACACATATATCCACATCTAGGTTATTTTCATAGTTTATATATATGTGTATATATATATGTATACATGTATATATGTTTTCTATGTTTCTTTTTGTTTTTTACCATTTATCTTCCAACGACATAGGGTTTACTCTGATTTTCTCCCCTTTGTATTTATAACTCCCTTCTGTAACCATGAAAAACTTGGCTCCCATTATTTCTAATATATTTCACTATTTGTAACCGCTATTCCATCTGCACCACCACCCGCTCCCTAACATAGACTCCCCCCTCACCCAACTTGGGCTGCACCCCACGCCTCCCCCACACAGATGCTTTCATTCCCACACCAAAGCACCTCGCTGTGGAAGTGCCTTCTACAGACCCTCAGACCCTGATTCTTCATACTGGGTCTCCCCTGTGGTCATCCTCCTTATCCTCCTCGGGCTCTAGGACCCTTGTCAGGCAGTCCTCCACATAGATGCCCTCCTCACCCCACTCGGTCTCTGACACCGTGTGTTGGGCAGGCTACCTGTGTGACTGCCCTTTGCACTTCACTTGGATGCTGACACCCATTCTGGGTCGCCATGGCCCCACCCCTCTCTTCTGCTGGTATGGATGCCTCCCTTGTTTTTGCTACCTGATTGTTTAGGAAGGGGGGGAATGAAGAAGAAAGGAATGATTGTTTTAAAAATCTAAGTCTGATCAAAATGGTTGTATAATTTGCATTGCGCTTAGCAGTTTGTAAGACATTTCATTCCTCCACAGCCTCCTGAAATGGCTTCCCATTCCATTCAAAACAAAAGCCAAAGTCCTCATAATAGTATTCTCTGCCCTGCTTACTGTTTCTCATTGCTATGTTTCTTCACCTCTTTCCAATGTTCCCCAGCCCACTTTGTACTGTAGCTTTCCTTCAGACACCTTCTTTCCTGGCTGCTCCTCAAATATATAAGGCAAGCTCCTGATTCGGGACTCTTTGTTGTGGCTGTTTCCTCTGCTTCAAACATTCTTCCCTCAGATTCTCCTACAAATACCTGTGCAGATCCCATGTTAGTGAGGCTTAACCTGATGCACTGGTTTGCTTGGGCTGCCATAGTGAAATAAGAGCACACACCAAGCGGTGCCAACAGTAGAATTATTTTCTCACGGTGCTGGAGACCAGAAGTCTAAGGTCAGGTTGTCAGCAGGTTGGGTTTCTTCTTGGATTACAGAAGGTCACTTCTCACTGTGTGCTCACCTGGTCTTCTCTCTGTGCATGGACATCCTTGATGTGTGTCCTAATCTCCCCTTCTTATAAGGACACCAATCAAATTGGACTGGGGTCTACCCTAACGACCTCATTTAAAATTTTTTCTCTAAAGGCTCTATCTCCAAATATAGTCACATTCTAAGATATTGGATGTTAGAACTTCAACATATGAATCTCATTCTGACACAATCTCAGAAGTCCACAACACTTGACCCCTGATGTAATGTTGAAATTTGCACCCCCTCCGGTACTTCTAATCCCCCTTACCTTGTTGTACATTTTTATTTCCACAGCTCTGATCTGTTTCTGTCAGATAATTTGATCTATACCTCTATATTTTTATCATCTGTCTTCTCCAATTGGACTATAAACTCTACAAAGGACTAGAACAGTGCTTAGTGTATAGTAAGTGCTCCATAAAATCTATCCATTTAGTATTGATAAACATTTGGGTTATTTCTAATATGATGCTACTATGAACAATTGCCATAAATAGCATTTTACCCATAACACAGGTGTGACACATGGCATATCTATATGTATACATTCTATACAGTATATCCAAAGGATGGAGTTGCTGGATCATAGAGCATGCATATTTTATTAGTTTCCTGTGGTTGCCATACAAATACCACACACTGGGCAATTTAAGCCACCTGAAATTTATTTCCTCACAGTCTGGAGATTAGAAATCTGAAATCAAGGTGTCATCATGGCCCTGGTCCCCCTGAAGGTCCTAGGGAAGAATCCTTCTTTGCCTCTTCTATCTTCTGGTGGTCATCAGAAACCTTTGGCTTGTGGCAGCATACGAATCTGTTTCCATTTTTAAATAACCTTCCCTGTGTGCCTGGGTCTCTGCCTCTTCTCTAAACCCTCCTTCCTTTTACATACGTATCAGCCATTGCATTAGGGGCCATTCTAGTGCTGTATGACCTCTTTTTAAGTTAATTACATTTGTAAAGATACTATTTCCACATAAGTTCGCAGTCACAAATGCTCATGGTTAGGCTTTGAATTTTTTTTAAAGATTTTATTTATTTATTTGACAGAGAGAAACACAGCTAGAGAGGGGACACAAGCAGGAGGAGAGAGAGAGGGAGAAGCAGGCTTCCTGCTGAGCAGGGAGCCAAATCTGGGGCTTGATCCTGGGTCTCCGGGATCATGACCTGAGCTGAAGGCAGTTGCTTAACCAACTGAGCCACCCAGGTGCCTTGAGGGTTTGAATTTTTTAGGGCACACCATTGAACCCCCAACATGTATTTATCTATTTTTAGTAGATAAGGCTAAAATATTTTTCAAAATGGTTGTGCTGATTAACTCTGCCACCATGGTGTTGGAGGGATGGCATTTCTCCATACCTTCTCCAATGTTTATTACTGTCAGACATCTTACTTTTAGCTAATTTGTTGATTGTGGTAATATCTCATTGGTTTAATTTTAGAATGAGCTTGTTAAGTTTCAGGAAATAATTGCTATATTTGGATTTCGATTGCATTGTACATACAAAACAGTTTAGAATAATACCTTCATGGTATCGACTCTCAATCCATGAGTATGATATACTATGTTGTTTATCTGGTTGTCTTTATTGTCACACAATAAACTTTTATAAGTTTCCCCATCAAAAAAATAAGTGAAATCCAGATTTTTTTCTTGTCAGTTTAGGTTCTGACAAGAGCAGGCAGAGCTACTGTGTGTCAACCTGGAGTGCAGCCCCAGTGAATTAAACTAGGGGACATAACATATCAGACAGAGGGAGGATCTGTGTTGTAGCATCTTCAAGCTTTTCCATAGTCTGTTCATAGGCATTCTGAGTTTTGGTCTGGTTCAAACCCTACGAGTGGGCACAGCAGGGCAGAGAGAGAGGCTGGCAGCAGAGGGTAGAGACAAATTCCTGGGCATAGGGTATGGTACTCTGATATATGGTATGGTACTCTGTGTGGCTGGAATAAGTAGAAAATGAGACCAGGTCAGCTGGGTGTCTTCCCAAGTTCTGGATACACTGAGAGAGATAACATTACAAGGCACATAAAAAGCAGATTGCCACTGCAAATCTAGCAGGGGAAGTGACATCTTAGGGAAAAGACTTCAGGGCTGATGTCAGTGGATGCAGGCCAGTGCTCACCTGAGGACCAACACAAAGGCCTTTCCCTCTTCCCCAAGTCCATGGGGGCACAGAGGTCACCCTCGTCCCTTCATATACCTGAACATCATCTTAGAAAAGAAGGGGAGATGGAGATGATCTTAGAGACTGAGTTCCATTGTCCAAGACATACTCAGCGAGAGATATAAGGACCGTGAAGATGGTTTTTAGATAGGACGGTGTTTTAAACCAGAGTAGGCATTTAGTCTCCACTGATGAGCAAGTATAAAGAGGCCAAATAAAGTCCAATTTAGGGGTACAGTTTTTCGGCATATGAATTAAGATATAGGTGTGGAAAGTACTCCCCACAACTGGCTCTTCCCACTTTCCACCTCTTCTGCTGCTATCCCCTGGTGCATAGGAGGAATTCTTACCACGCTTGCTTATTCTCTTGCTTCCTCTTCTCAGTGAGTGGTGAACCAGTTGCAGGCATTTGGTGCTCCCCACAATGCCAGCCCACTTATCTAAGCATGGTGCCTACAACCTTGCAACATACCTTCAATCGACATACAGTCAGCATTGCATCTCCCCAAACTAGATCCCAAGGTATTTCATGTTGCTGTTTCTCCCTGAATCTTTGGTTATGAGTTCTTTTTGCCAGATATGCTCTTCCTTCTTTTTTGTTCACTCTGACCTCTTCTGTGGTCAAGTTTAAATGCAAAAATCCTTTCCAATTAGTAGAGTTTATTCTAAAGTCTTAGCCACCTTATTGTAGGTATTATATATTTTTTCTAATTATTTGATGTGCATCAGCCTTATCTGCTCCTTTTGGGAAACTCCCTTCTACCATTTTCTGTTTCTCTGTTACAGTTACCATGGCAGCAGAATCACATATAGATATTCAATATGTAGCTGATAGTGGTCCAGATTATTTAAAAAGTAGGGGAGAAAAGAATAGAACCATTGCTTTCAGTGATAGGTTGCAGTTTAAATTATTCCATTTTTATTGACTTTAACTTGGCCGGTGTGTCATATAGTTGTTGCTACTCATGTAGGACACCTATATAACATGTGCCCAGGTAGTGAGAAAAATGCCTTCCATTTACCCTTCATTATCCCAACAACATTTAGATAAGTTATGTGCAGGTCCCTTAGCTAGGGGATATTCATATTGTTAGCATTTATTGAGTAATGACTACACTCCTCTGGGTATGAGCTGCCTCATTTAACAGATGAGGAAACTGAGGTTTCGATGGGTTATTTGTTTAGTTACACAAATACGCTTAAGAAAAGCATTGAGGAATAAGGATATGAACATGGATTGGCTAACTCTGAAGCCTAGGCTATCAAGCCTCCAGATCATCAACTGAAGTTGAGCGCTTAAGAGTTAGAATCAGAGACAACAGAGCCTGAGATTTCTGAAACTGGAGAGAAGGTGAGGTGTGGGAGGTGGGACAGTTGCAAAAACCTGAGTTTAATTTGCTGCTCTCCAGTCCCACACTTTCACTGGCCACGAGGCTACAGTGTGCCTTTCAGAGGCACAGAGTAGTCTTTTGAAAGGCCTTTCTAGAGGCTGTTTAAGTCTCCCAGAGTCCCTCTTGTCCTTATGACACCAGGGGGGAATAAGCTCATTTTCATTTAAGAGGTAGTGAGACTGAGATACAAAGGAATGTGATAATTTTGCAATATGCTATTTCATGGGAAATAAGAATAAACGCAGCGACACTCCCTACCTCCCTGAGTCCAAGAAACCATTGTCCTCCCTGCTGAAGCTGAGGATCCCTATCAGGTCCTTACTTCAAACTAATGCAGTATTGCAATTTCTTTGCAAACTGATAAAATTTAAATATAAAAATAGTAGAATAAGTGGATATTTGTGAATAACTCTTTTGCACAATTAAAGTACATTTGGAAAGATATCAAAACAATCCTAACAATAAGTGGGTCTCTATGACCCAAGAGAGGGGAAGAAATGAAATGCCTGTGCTTACATGATAGTTTTTATTATGCTAGCATTCACATTCATTATTCTGCTTGTTCAGTATGAGGTTAAAGACCTTGAGGAATGTGAGCAGGTATGTTGCTGCTAAATTAGCAGTGGCTCAGATTTTTTTTTTTTAAAGAGGAGCCAGGAGTTTCCCTCTAGGCTTTGTGCAACTCCAGGGATACCACGGAGCCAGCTCATTCAATCTTCCTGGCTTAAACTCCAGGCAATTGGTGCCTCCTGGGCATCCAGAACCACAAATCAGGCTAGGGCAGGTATGTAATGCCTGCTCCTGAGAAAATGTCTCACCTGGGGAGGGGACAGCACTCAGTAATTTGTAGGAGTTTTTTTTTTTAAAGATTTTATTTATTTGACAGAGTGAAACACAGCCAGAGAGGGAACACAAGCAGGGGGAGTGAGAGAGGGAGAAGCAGGCTTCCCGAGGGGCAGGAAGCCCAATGCAGGGCTTTGTCCCGGGTCTCCGGGATCATGACCTGAGCTGAAGGCAGTCGCTTAACCACTGCGCCACATAGGTGCCCCAATTTGTAGGAATTTAAAATCCTATAGAAACCTAGAGTCTTCATTTTGGATACCAGAAAGATGTAAGATACTAATAGTTTGTACTGAGTTGTTAGGTTATATGTGTCCAACTATATATGTGTGTGTCTTTACATAAAATATTGTGATGCTTGTATCAGGTACTACAAATACAGTGGGCTACACTAATATTGTTTTAAAAAAACAAACAACTTTGTGACTGCTGAGCCATCACTTTGATCCCTTCCATGACGCCTGTTCAGAAGCAGATTGCAGGCCCATTACAAAATGGGGTAGTACCAAGGCGAACACAGGAGGCAACTTCAGAAAATAGGAATCTAAATCTGCAAACTTCAAGCGACAGGAAATAGAAGTTATCTTCTCACTGACTTAAACAGGAGGGAGGGTGAAAGAAAGACACTCACCAACTCATTCATGCATTTATTCATTCATGCAACATGTATGCACTGAGAACATACTCTGCTCGACATGCTGAAGCTACAGAGGTGGGGGGGCGACCTGTCCCTGCTCCCCTGAGGTTGACGGTCTAGTGAGGCTGGGGTGATCCCCACAACCCACCAAATAACCAATTAAAGATATGAGTGACTCATTCAGGCAGCACACTGTGTAGGCACCGTTGTTATACCTGGAATGGAGAATTGGCAATTTTTAAACTGAACTGTTAATCTAAAATTCAAATATCTCACCCACCTTTCACAGGCAAAGGATGGATTCCTACCTAACCCTACCTATGTTATAGACTCCTCTATTTCATATAAAGGAGTTGATAATTTTGGAATAAAATGTTCCCTTTATTTTTTTTTTTTTTAATTTTAGATGTTTGGGCAAAACTCAGGGCCAATGTTCACTTTGCTATGTTTTGATTTCTGTACCTTGGCAAAGCAAGGGATTTTTGTGGGTGAAAATTCCTCTGAATATTTTTTTCTGGATTAGACATGCCACCTACACGAACCTTTCATAATCATCACACTCTCCTATTAATTTTTGCTTTGAAGTTCTTAACATATATGAATACATTTTCTCTATTTAGGTATGAACTTACTTATCATATACCCCATTATTCGTGATAGCATTATGTAATACATCCATAACTTTAAAATACCCATTCCTTTCAAATGTAATTTGAATTTGCTTGTATAAATATTTTGGCATAGGGAAAACATTTTTCGCAAGCAGGTGGGCATTTAAACTATTTTATGAGGATGGCATGAGCCCAGAAAGCTTTTTGGAATTTACAAATAATCTTTTGATTTATATTTTACTTTGTAAACCAGGACCAGGAGACCTACTAATTAGAACCATGATTCAAAGCTATAAGGAGTACTTATTGATTCAGATCATGAAAAGACTGGAATGATCAAAAGCAAACATCTATCTCCCTCTTCATCCAGAGTTCAGGGGGTTAAGTGCTATTTGTCTCAAATCCTTGGCATTAACTCCATCTTTGTAATAAAGAGGACAATTAACATCTCGATCTATTCACAGTTAGGATGTAGTATATTAATTAGCAAAACCACTCAATTAACAGCACTCAGTGAAATATAGCACTTGTTTCCCTCCTGTACTCATCCATTTGAATGCATAAACAGTAGTCACATTGAAGAAAGTGTCTAAAACCCTAGAATGTGTACCGAACGTATGTTTCAACTGCACCAAGAACAGGTGTGCTGGTGTAGAGCACATACATAGACATAATATGCGTAGACGTGATCTATTCACTCTATTTAATTATATCACACAATTGTAAAGTTGTATTCACAAATAAGCATATATAGAAATGTCTTCTCCTTTTATACATTTTTGAGGCTCAGGAAGGTTAAGCGACTGCCTCGGGACACTATAGCTATTGTTGGTAGTAAAGCTCAGGTTTTAACCTAGGATGGGATGTCTTCAGAATCTGGAATTTTTTTCTTACTGCTATGCTAGATGGCCTCCCAGGAATGTGTAAATGTCACAGAATAATCAGAGACGTAGTTAAATATTTATATACAAGGTTAGTCATCTTAGCATTATTTCAAATAGTGAAAAATTAGAAACAGCATAAATGTCTAACCATTAAAAATGGTAAATGATTTATGGCACAAGAGAATATTATTACCCATTAAAAATCATGTTTTTCAAACAACAGGCCATTTGGAGATACTTATAATCCATTGCAAAGTAGAGAAATAAAAACAGGTTACAAGCCAATGGGGACAGTATCAGTATATTTTTTTAAGAAAATAAATGTGCATACATAAAGTGTATAGGAAAAAAACAAGACTGGAAATAAATAGACTAAAACATTTTCAGATATTATCTGTTTCTTGATTTAGGATAATGAGTGATTTTAAATCCTGATACTTCTCTGTATTTTAAAAATGACCCACAATGATCACACATTAGTTTTATAATTAGTAAATTCCATTTTCTAAAAGAAATGTACAAATAACTCTATAGTTTATTGCTTTATAGAATCCTTTCTTCAAACCACTCAGCAAATATTTACTGTAGCTACCATCTTCCCTGTGCTATGAATCAAAGCACGATACAGAGTGGGAATGCGTGGGCTCGGCCTTCAGGGAGCTTCCAGTCTAGGTAAGACGTGGAGAAGGGCATACATACTGAGTGTGAAAATGGTCCACACTGAGTATATACTCAACATTTCCTATGTTCTAGGTTCTGAGTTGATCATAGTCTCTTTTATTCCAGACAGTTCTGCGAGGCTGATGTTTTGATTCCCATTTTACTTAAGAACTGAAGCACACAGAAAACTGCTGAGGTCACGGCGGAGTTGACATTCAGAGTACTGGCCGGCTCCCCAGCGCTTGCTGTCCCGACTGCTTGTGGGGCTTTTTAGGGTGAGAATCTGGAGCCCAGAGAGATTTATCTTTTGGTGAAACTAGAATCTCAGTTTAAATGGAGAGATTGATCCACTTTGACAAGTTTAATGAACTGATCTCCATCCCTCACCCCTGGCCTGTACAGTATTAACTGAGGTGATGGATGGTTTTATTGTCATCTGAAAGCCAGAGATTGATAGGAAACGTGTGCGTGCGTGCGTGCGTGTGTCTGTGTGTCTGTGTGTGTGCGCGCGCGCACGCATGTGTCTTCCCCGTGGCCTTTGCAGAACGGGATCCTATTTATCACTGGCTTGTCCATTTATTCAATCAATAGGTGCCTTCC
Organism: Spilogale gracilis; assembly: GCA_004023965.1. NCBI lineage: Eukaryota > Metazoa > Chordata > Mammalia > Carnivora > Mephitidae > Spilogale > Spilogale gracilis. Next base: position 154,406 of record PITA01000464.1, read on the forward strand.
ACCTTGTGGTAGCAACAACTGGGTGTGGTACTGAGGATGCAGGGAAGATGGAATTACTACCTGGCGGATGGGCACAGTGGGGGTGATCTGCTGAACAATTAGGTATAAAATGTGTGTGAGAAGTGCTGTGACAGAGCGGTGCAGATGGGCTGAAACCCCACCAAGAAGGGAGCCTCTAACTCGTCCTGAAATCAACTAGATTAAAAAGCTCACTGAGGGCAGTAGCTCAGTTTATTTTCCCTCCTCTTTTTGGAACTCTCAGTTTCACATCACAACAGAAGCTCAACACATGTGAGCTAACCTGTGGAAGCTGAGGAAGACAAGAGTCAAGGAAGGTCATCACTTAAGTTTACATAACCAATCTAAGCACTTTCCACTTGATCTTTTACTCAGAGCAGTTTCCATTTTCCCCCACTACCATCAGTGCACATCTTCTGAACATTAAGACAACTCTTAAAAGCAGCATCAAGAAACCCAAGAGAACAACTGTGTTTTCTTCCCTCTTAATCTCAGATCAGTCACAGAGCAGGGAGCATGTAAGCATTATGGTCTCTCCATCCTACTCCATCAGGATCCAAGGATATCAGGATCTTGTCTCTGTTCTATAAATCTATGTTACCCTTTTCCCAATTAAGTCACACTTTCTTTGCTCCAGCCCACCCGGTTTTGGCACTCCGTCTTATGCATGTTAGTAATGTTGCCACTCCCAGCCCTGCTCGTGTCATTTTTATTACAAATGCCTTCCTCTTTCCCTTCTCCCAATCTTATCCATGATACCCACTTTGCTATCCAATTTTCAAATGTTTGTGGTATTTGACCCAGTACCAAGAACTTACCTCACTGATTTACTTCCAAAAGTCTGTCAAGATACTTACATGAGGCTATTATAGAAACTTTGTCAATAAATTGGAAAATCTGGAAATAGCTGAAATACCATCCATTGAAAAGAATTAAAATAAATTGGGAAACATCAGCATGATGAAGTACTATATAGCCATCAAGGATCGCCATTTTCAATCTTTGAGTATTTTAGATTGAATTACCTCTATTCACTCAAGCCTGGTTTGTACTGTGTGGCCCCCTCCCCCTACTTTATCTCTGAACTCTTCCATTGCCTATCCTCCAGTTGCATTATCTTTCTTTTTTTTCTTGGAATCATGTCAATCCCATTTCCACCTTGAGATTTTTGTACTGACATTTTTTCTCCCCACATCTCTCCATGGCTGACACTTCCTTGCCATTCAGTTCTCAGCTTGAACATCTTCTCTACAGAAAGTTCTCTCCTGGCTACCTAGTCTGGGGGTCTGCAAACTTTTTCAGGTAAAAGGCCATGTAGTGAAGCATGTAGGCTCTGCAGTCCAAGAGGCAATGCCTTCAGTGTTTTGAGCAACTGTTCTCATGGAAAATCAGGGATCTTGTTCTTACATTAAGAAATGTGAAAACTGTTTTTAGCTCATGGGCCATACAGAGACAAGATGGCAGGCAGGATTTTGCACAGACCATAGTTTGCCTGATCTAATTTAAAAAAGCTCCTCTGACCATTCTTGATTACAATGCCCTGCTATATTTTTACTGTATCACTTATCACTATCTACTATTTTATTTGTTTGTTTTTTAATTGTTTATCTTCCTGCAGTAGAGTGGGAGCATTGCCTATCTTGTTCACTGCTCTATGCCTCGTACCTATGAGAGTGGTCGGGATATAGCGGCTGCTCAACAAACATTTGTTGAATGAGTGGTTAAATTTCAAGGCAGACTATATGCTCTCTGGGGGCCAAAAGAGAATCATCTCTGCACAATTCATAGTACCAGGGAGATTATGTTGGATTTTTGTTCTATGAATGAAGAGCTCTTCAAATTGAGCCTGTGCTATGATTTTGTATAAGCTCACTTCAAATAAATTGTTCTGTTTTCAAAGGAAACAAGAGTCAAACCTTTGTCTTCATTAATTTAACATTTGTGGTTGTCTCTTTGCAAGTAATGCATAAGTTCATGACATGAAATAATTTGCTATTTTGCTGAGAGATTAATTTGAATCCTAGAAGTTGGTGAACAGGACTCCTCTCTTAGAGATTAATGTGGCCAGAAGCCAGGGTGCAGTGCAGAATGTGTGCATTTGGGGATGGGGTGGGGCTCAACTTATGGTCTTGTGCATGTATGAAAATACTTTTCTTCTGCAAGAGGACATTACAAATGTTGCCCGAAATAAGAACAGCTTCTAGAATGATAAGGTAAGTGAAGGAGACTAAAACAATATTATTAATTTTTCACCAAAATACACACCTTTTGGATGAAGAGTGGAATGTTAAATTCCTTGGTGACTAGAAGCTATGAGAGAAACAAGCCAGCCATATGTTCTTTAGGAAAATTATAAAAAGCAAGATTTGTGAAATGGATTCAGTAAGTGTTTGCAGCCAGGACAGAAGCTGATCATCAAGTGAGAGTTGGATCATGTACATATACTTTTGCAGTTAGATGAAACTACATCGTATAGAAAAAATGATATATTATGGTTATCCTTATGAATTTGCAATTTTCAAGGGTTTCAGAAACTCTCCCTCATGAGTTAAAGAGTCTGTCATTTAATGAGTGCATAAGAAGTTAGTATCTTTATAAATAAGAGATGGAGATTAACCTATAAAAAAGCATAATTACATAGGATGGTAGCCCTGGCAGAATGTGAAGGTAGGGGACTCTGTCCTGTTGTTGAAATATCTATTTCTCTGCTCTTTCCTCAGCCCCCTCACATTTCACTCTCCTCACTGCACACTGTTGATCCCTGCCCCTCAATTCTCCTGCCAGCCATTTTCCCCTGGAAATGTTCTACCATTAACAAATGCCTTGCTGTTTAATGTTCTCTCTGAAAGTTCAGAAATGGCATACACAATGTCTAATTATTAGCTTGCACAGTATGACCAGTGTCAACATTGTTACGTTTTGCATAATTTCGTGGACAGAATCTGTTTTACTTAAATACCATCAGACTAATTTACTCTGGATCAATGGGCAAGCTGGTAACAATTACAAGATTATTGTACAGACAGAGCCTATTCTAGGGGAAAATCTGTTTCATCTAAATGATCAAAAAATAACAGCATAATATTTGATGTATTAACTAGTGTATTTCATTTCTGGCATTCCCTTGAACCTCTTGCCTTTCCCCCATTTCAATCAGTGGCATGCCACTGGTTAATACATTACAATATTTATCCTGCCACATTTGTATCAATTGATTTAAACTCAGAGAATAAGAGTACAATTCTTTTTTTTTAAGGACTTTGTTTTTAAGTAATCTCTTCACCCAACATAAGACTCAAACTTAAAATCCTGAGATCAAGGGTCATACGCTTTAGCGAATGAGCCATCCAGGTGCTCTGAAATTATGATTCTTAACGAACCCAAACATAAAATCTTTGGATTTGGAAGATATATACAATTAGGTGTTTTTTCTCCTGAAAATAGATAGAAGTTGTCTAGACTAGGAGATGGAGAAGGATAGCTCAAATGGAAGCAAGGGATCTGAGATTTATATCTCAGAGAATGGACCTGTATTCACCCTCTCTACCAGACTGACAGTCCTTGGATGGGAATGAAACAGGGTAAAAGAATTTTCAGAATTTTTCCCTGTGCTCCTAGGTATTACCCAAGAAAGCAGCAAGACCTCATGTTGCCTGCCCTATGGGGAATGTATTTAATTATCCATTCACTCATTTGCCCACTCAGCATGTATCTTTCTGCTTACCCAGTGGTAGGCACTGTATTTAGCAATGGGAATATCAATGTGTAGAAATATGACCTAAGAGCAAAAGTATAGGGCCTGATATTATTCAAAAAAACTCTATGTCCACAGTTCGCCCTGCCAGGCGGATGATAATTCATTCCTCCAGTGTTCAGGATAAAGTCTTGACGTCATCTTTGACTCCTCTTCTTCTCACACCCTATATCCAATCCAATAAGAAATTCTGTTGGCTCTTCTTTCAAAATACATCCAGAACCAAAAACTTCTCCCCACCTCCATTGCTACTGAAATGGGTACCCCTGCTCCAACCATCCTTCTGTAGTATGTTCTCAACATAACAGCCAAAGCAGTCTTTTTATGATCTAAGTCAGATTATGTCACTCTTCTGCTCAAAACATCCCATGAATTCCCCTATTTCATCCAGAATAAAAGCACATCCAATTTCCTTTCTGAATGTGTCTCTTGCTTTTCTCACCCTTGCTCACTGTGCCACAGTGACATCCCTGCTATTCCCTGAGCAGGCTTACTCCTATCCCCAGGCCTTTGCACCTGCTATTCCCTCTGCCTGGAATGCCTTTTCCTAACTACCCCTTGATGAACTTCTTTGCTTTTCTCCTCTGCTCACATATTGCCTTCTCAGTGAGCTCCATTCTGACAAGCCTATTTAAAATTTAATATCACAGGGACGCCTAGGTGGCTCAGTTGTTTAAGTGGCTGCCTTTGGCTCTGGTCATGATCCTGGAGTCCCGGGATTGAGCCCTGCATCGGGCTCCCTGCTCGGTGGGAAACCTGCTTCTCCCTTTCTCACTCCCCCTGCTTGTGTTCCCTGTCTAGCTGTGTTTCTCTCTATCAAATAAATAAAATCTTTTAAAAAAATTTTCATACCACAACCTCTAGCCTGTGCTCCTAAATCTTCTTTACCCTGCTTTGTTTTATTCCATAGCACTTAATCAACTTCAAGCATACTGTATTATTAGACTTATGCTTATTATTTATCATTTATTTCCTCATTCTAGAATGCATGCTTTATGAAGCCAGAGGGTTTAGTCAGTTTTGCTCGCTGAAGTATCCCACGAGTCTAGAAAGGGGTCTGGACCAAACTAGGTGCTCAGAAGATACTTGCTCCTCTAGAGGTTGTTGAATGAATTCCTTCAAAGTACAGTGTAGGAAGCAGTAGAATGATTTCTCAAGCATGTAAAAGCACAATTGTAGTGGAAGATCTTAGTCCCATGAAGGTCCTTGACTAGGGAGGCATGGAGAAGGACTAAGAAATTGCCAAGACATTGTGAAGTCAGAGCAAGGAGGGGGTATCATGGCAGTGAAGGCTCTGGGTCACTGTCGAGGACCCAAGGAATGAGGGTCATTGAAGTAACAGAGTGTAGGGCAGGAAGAGATCAGACAGTGTTGGCACCAGCAATCAGCCCATACCATGCCAGAACTCTATAGGACCCCAGTTATGTAGATGCAACTTTGAGTAAAAGGAAGGTTAATTCTTCTTCTCCTGGCAGGATATGGGTTACAAATGAAAGTAATATCACATACAGAGACTATTACATGCCTTGTGCACTTGTGTTGTGTGGACTGCAATTTGTACCTTCTACCAAAAGAACTTGGCCAACTGCCGTGATTCCTCAGTAAACCAGTCAACTATCATGTAGCAGACACATGAAGCATGCTACTGATAATGAATAAATGGAGTAGAGAGAAAAAAAATGATTGCCATGTTTCCTTAGTGCAGAAAGTCAGCTTTTCATGTCATGAACTGTTTTAACAGTCTTCATTTTCATATTTTCAGACTGTAGAGTATCCACAGAGGTCTGATAATTAGAATTCGATCATTAGATGATATTTATTCCAATATCCTGCCTTGCTTGTTCTAATAGGCACAGTGTACTTACCTTGCAGACAATTAAATGGGAAGTTTGCTTCCATTTATGCACTTAAAAAAACCTTACCAAATACCTACCATATGTGAGACATTCTCTGCAAATGAAACGCATACAAGCTGAATTGCCAGCAACCTCATGGATTTCTCCATCTGTGTTCCACTGGGACATCAAGAATAACATATCTAAAATGAAACTCATCCTCAACCTCTGAATCCACTTTTCCTCTGTTCCTTAGCTTGGCTAACGTCCACTCCATCCATCTAGTCATCCAAACCAGAAACCCTGGAGGCCTTCTAGCACAGAGCTCCTCCGAGTGTGGTCTGCAGATGAGTGTTGCCCCACAGATTACCACTGTGGCATGATAAATACGCAAATCAAAAGCATTAAAAAATGTATAGCAGTTTGGCATTTCTGTAACATCCAAGGACATGATAATATGCATTTGTTTTATTTTACAAAAGTATTGCTCCTCAGTAGTCATGAATTCTGTAAACTGAACTTGACTGACGTAGTTTGAGAAGCACTGTCCTAGACTGCTTTTTTCTCCTCACCATCTATCCAACCACACATCAGTTCTGCAGTTCCTTCCCAAATATATCGCAAATTCATTCTCTTTTCTTCCTTTAGGTCAGGCTCTCCTTTCTTACCTGGCATTTGACAATTGCTATGTAACTGCATCCTTTCTCTTAAAGCTTCTATGCCCTTCTTGCAATCATATGCCATATTGCTTCCAGAGCAATATTCTAAGTCATAGATATGATCATATGCCTCTCCGTTTAACTGACAGTGATTCTTGACCCGCCACAGAATGAAGGACATGTTCCTTTACATGATTTCCAAGGTCCTCCACAGTCTGGCTCTTGACTATTTTTAGTTTGATCTTCTATCAGTCTTTGCTCTGTTGTATACACTATCCATATCAGATTTATTTGGGTAACTAAACACACCTCACTTTTTCACACCTCTGTGACTTTAAATGTTATGTCCCACGCAACTGTAAGAACTCTCTGTATTTGCTCCTTGGAAAAATATTTCTTTTCGATGACATGCCACTCAACAGAATCCAATGGGGATAGTAGGAGAAGGGCAAAGTTCAGTGGCACATCTAGGTCAGAAGTGAGTAAGGGGGTGAGCATATTAGGGCCAGTAAGATAAGATCTAAAGTTTGGGGTGAGTTTCTGAGCCAAATGGAAAAATCACTATGGCTCTGGACAAGTCCAGATCTAGGAGACAAGAACCAAGTCAGGTCTAACAAAGAATAAATTGTAGTGGTGCTATTGAGGCATCAATGCTGAGTACAAGAGAAATGTCACAAAACATGCCCAGAAATGAAAGCTAGGGAAGCAAATAGGATCCGGATCAAAGCACAACCTGAACTCTCTAACAAGAGTATGGAATGTGCGCGCACCTCCTACCCTGGGGTCTGCTTAGTGCCCTGATGCTTCAGCTCGTTTTTGCTTCCTCATGCCCACAGCCAGAGGTTCTCACCGTGGGATATTTTATGTCAAGGAATCTGCTTTATTTTGCTCAGATACCACCTTCTTTCATCTCCCTGCTCTGGTTTGCTCGTTTGTCCATGCTTATATATTTCTTAGCTGTTACCTGATTGGATTGCAACTATTTATTATTTATTTATTTATTTATTTCCCACTCTGCTAGACCTTGGTCTGTTGGCTGTGGTTTGTCCACCTCTGGTCTAATCAGTTCTTCTGATGCTTCATTATCAGAAGGGATCAGAGTGGAAGAAAAAAAATAAACACTGATGGTTACTACTTATCTTGAGCTGGTTACTTGAGATTAGTTATCTCATTTATCCTTCATGGCATTCTGCAAAAGACATAGTATTATCTCATTTCATGGATGAGAAAAGTAAATTGTTCAAACGAAGTAGCTTTCTAAGATTATAGAAGCAGTAAGTGCTGAACCCTCTACTTCATCCAGAACAAGGTGACTACAAAACTCTTGCTTCCTTCCCCCCAATACACTGTCTCTACTTTCAGTTGACCCTTTGTTGTGAGAGATGTAAATTGTGGCAAGTTTAAAGTTATCTTTTATCTATCAGGGGAAGCATGACTGTTTTTGGTTATAACCTCAATAATCTCAAGTATCTTAAATGCCAGTGTGGGCTGTGAAGTATAGCACAGCTGTGAAAGAGTGTTTAGACCTTAGGGCCATGTGGGCATTTCTGTACGTGTGTGTGATTCTGTGAAAGGGTTAGTCATTTCCAGAGAGAGCAGAGAGAGTAGGATGAGAGCATGAAGTATGGTTCTTACTCATCCTGCATGTTCATCTCAGATTAGCAGGAGCCCTGCTTCATATTGTCCTCCCATATTGAGGCCCCAGACTGAGGGAGACCCAACCTCTAGAATATCAGTGGTACCTGTGGCAGTGAGGTGGGAACAAAGCAGATCATGCATCCGCTTTATAGGCTTCAGCCTAGAATTGAAACACATCAGTTCTATTCATTCTTCAGTAGCTAAAGTAAGTCAGGTGGTTTTATCTGATGTCAAGGGGAACACGTAGCCTGCCATGTATCCGGGATGAAGAAAACTGTAAATATATGTGACTAGCACTAATGACTACCAAGACTTTAGTAGGAAATTAAGATTTTTGCTAAGTAGATTAAATGTCACAAGTTTTTCTATCTGAAATTATGCCAATGTGTGTGGGAGAAAGTGAAGGTCCAAACGCCTCCAGAACATATTAATGTTAATATCACCTTATGTATTAAATACAAAAACATTCTTTTCTGCCTTATTTACTCTGCTGTATATTTGGATAGGATTATCATCTCCAAATATTTTGGCAATGGGAAATGCAGGCATTCTCCAAAGTATTGGATATTTGAAAAAAATCTTGTGGAATTGTCAAGTCAAAGTTTGAGGAAAATTTATTGATGTGAGAAACAGCATTTATATGATAATAAATATTGTTAATTCTTCTACTTGAAAAGGCAGAATGAAAATACTATAACAAATTTGGAAACAAGTGATAATTAGGAAACTGAATAGGGGTAAACTTGGCTCTTTGTATATGTTTGATACAAAGCCAACTTCTGTCCTCAGTGACCCCCTACACAGTATTCACCATCAGAACTATGTCCTTTGCTACTATGTGTAAATGTACCTTAGACTAGTCCAACCTCTAACACTAAGGACATGAATAACTACTAGAAAACTGGAAGGTAACTTGCAAGGGCCCAAAGCCTATGACCTATTTTCAGAGGCTGCAACTCACAGGGTTTCACACATTATAAGACATGGTTTCACTAATCACCACGGCCACGGGATGATGAAAGACCTCCAAGATTTCAGGGCTCATGCTGCTCTTAATGCTTCCTCTCTCTTGTTTTTGCCAAGTGTTTATTAACACCCAGGAAGGGATGAGTGACGAGATTGAAAGCAGCAGAGCTTCCTGCTTTCATCCAGTAGCTGAAGTGGAAAGGTCTGTAATCCAGGGTTCATGTTTCAGCATGATGGTATTGTGTGGGCTGATTTCACATTCCCACTCCTTGAGCTTCTCTTTGTATGGGTCAGTCATGCTGAAGAGATCCAGCACATTCAGTGGGGTTACAAGTCTAAGATGATTCCAAATTTAGTGACTCTCTATGCTGTGGCCTAGAATATACTAACGGTAGATGTGAACACAGAAGTGGTTGTTGGAAGTTGTACAGTCTCTTTAGATCAATGGCACCTTTGACTACAGAGATGTCCAAATTATTATTATTCTTTTTAGGAAAGGTAAATATCTTCTAGTCAGTTTAAGAGTGCTAGTAAATGCTTTAAGCTCACTTCCTTGGATTCATTCTTGGTCCTTAGGTGATTTCATTGTCTATCTTTTATTTTCTGTAAGTATAACAGAAAAGTTGTGGAAATCTGTCTTACTACCACATCAGATGGCAAAGTAAACAAATTTTAGTAGATATTTTATTGTTTCTTGGCCAAAAAAATATAACCCTATAAATTGTAGCACTGTAAGAAATGGTGGTGCGGAGTCATACTAATGGCGCATCCAGCCACCATCTTATCTTTGGCATTTGTGATTCTGACCAACACTTTTAAGGAGAATGCTGTGTAGTACCCTTTTATTAAGCCAATCTCAAATGTGCCAAAATATTTTTAGCTTAAGGAAGTTGTGTTACTGTTTGCTTTTTCCAAAATCATACTAGGTATTGATAATAGTGGGAAGAGCTTTATCGAAATTTAAATTTCCCATCACATATTATTTTCCCACTATATAAGATAACAGCAATCCTGTCTGACCTCTCATATCATGGAAAAGGGGAGGAGGTTTTCTTGAGTTGGGAAGTAGATGTTGTATTTCTCTGGTCTTCTAGATTCATGCCTTTCCCTTCTTTTTCAGGTCTGTGTCCTGGAGGGTGGACCATTGTTGACTACATCAACTACTCTTGCTTGCCTTCTCACTTCCATTAGGCTTCATCCCGTGGGAGGAACCAGTGGGAAATCAGAGTGTAGGAAGAAAGAAAGGTCAAGGTACTTATTCCCCTGATGTCCTCTTTCCATGGTCTGAGGTTGGCAAGAGCTCCATTTATCCATCAGAGCCTACAGCTTCTGCTGGACCATCCTCGCTACAGCATTAGATCTCCCTGAGTTTTGGGAATGGCTCTCATGCCTTGCCCTTTTAGTCTGAGGCTTGGTTTCTCACTGTTGCTCCTCTTTGGGTGCTTTATCATCCCCTCTTTACTACTACTTTTAACTCTGCCTACCCTTTTGCAAATACCATTTTAATAAGCTCTCTTCAGCTACTCTTTTTGAAGGAGCCATCTGTTTCTTATTATACCACTGACGGATGCAGAGTGGTTTGTACCTTTTATTTGGGTGCTATGCTACTTAAGGTGGGTGCCGAGACACTGAGCGAATGATGGAGTTAGATAGGTCTTATATCTTAAGTACCAGTTTTGTTGAGCTCCAAAAAATATGTTCTGGGGAAAATAATTGGTGGGAATTTTTCTCCTCTGTGCCCAGCAGGAGGAAGGAAATGTTGTACCTTCCTACATGCTAAAAAGGAAATTGAACTGAATATAGACTTGAACAGTGTACTAGTTTCCATTGCTGTTATAAAAGACTACCACAAACTTAAGTGACTTAAAACAACACAAATTTATTATCTTAGAGTTCTGGAAGTAAGAAAATACAAAATGGCTCTCATTGGGCTAAAATTAACATGTCATCATGGTTGTGTTCCTTTGAAAATTCTAGGAGGAAAACTATCTTCTTGCCTTTTCCAGTCTCTAGAAGGTGCCACATTCTTTGGTTCATGCCCCCCTTCCATCTTCAAAGCCAGCATAGCTTCACTACATTTCTAGCAAACTATCACTCTGACTCTACTCTCATGCTACCTCTTTTATTTATAAGGACACTTTTGGTTACATTGGCTTGCTTGGATAATCTGGGATATTCTACCAAGCCTCAGGCTAGCTGATTGCCAATCTTAATTCCATCTGCAACCTTAATCTCCCCTTGCCATTTGACATAATGTATTTACAGTCTCTTCGGACAAGAATTTGACTCCTTTGGGGCCATCATTCTTTCTATATATAAAGCTTGATGTTATAGAGAGGTTGCAACTCTTTATAATCAAACATTACCCTTCTGCCACTACACAAAGACAGAGGCAAGATAAAGAATATTACCAAGGAATTCAGGGACTTTAAATTAGAAAGTGTGAATTCTGAGAGCTACTCCATCACCAACCAGTCATGAGACTTTGACAAAGCAAGAATTTCTCCAGCCAAACTCTGAATTTTCATCTATGACAGAGAGTAATTATTTTCACGGATAAAGGAAGCATTTTAAAATTCTAGTACTCTGAAAGAAGACACAAATTTCTATTATTTACTTATGATTTCAGTGGAAAAGTCTCAAAACTTAGGACCACAGTATACCAATATCTTTCTAATACTACCTGTAACACATTACAGTCAGGAGTTGTGGTGATATATTTATGGAACCAGAAGTAGTGATTACATTGACTCTGAGCTATAAGATTTCCCTATGCAACCTACCTATTTACCTACATTGACTTTGCTAGAAACTTGGTCTACATTTATTCAGTGAGATCATGGTACCTTTGCTTGAAACCAGAACATGCCACCAAAATAATAATTGACTCCATAATAAAACATTTTCAAGGCTTAGGAATCAGTTTTCCTCTCTGGGCTCCCTAGTAGGAACCAAAAAAGCAATGTGATAGTGTGAAAATAATAAAACAAAAACAATCCTAGAGTATCTCCAGAAGTGAAAAGTATTTTCCAATTCTCTTAACACATCATCTAATTCATAGATGATGTGATGTTAAGACTGCTGGGGCCCTTGTCCAAAATGAATTAAAAATTTCAGGGCCATATTTCTGTGCTGAGATAGGTGCTGGGAATTTGGAACACATGTATTTTTTGAAAAAAAATGATATCATATCTATTTCCCCAACCATTTATTTTCCCTTCCAAAAACCATAGTAATAACCTTTTCTAACTACATAAAAACTGTGTTCATGCCAAAAAATTGCAACAGCATATGCTAATTCAGTAGTGTAGTAACTCTGCCTGACTTGTTACTGCCTTAGGAATGAAGTGAGCCCTGAAATAGGGTTTGAACTGGACCCTCTGAGCCAATTCTAACAAGGAAGGTAGGTGGTGCTGTCTGCATTGCAGCCCAGGACTCCATCTCCTGGACAGGGATGGACAACATCCCTTTGAAGCATCTTGTCAAACTTGAGAAAGGAGAGGCCTCAAAGAATATCGAATAGAAGGGCACACATCACAGGGCACACACACAAACATATTCTGGTATTGGCATGCAGACATGTCATGACTGGTGACTCAATCCTTTGGGATTTGGAGGTAACTGTAGGACCCTAACATAAATACTTTGACTTCTAAGGCATTGTAGGGTTCCCTTCCCTGGATATTGGAAAGCAGACTAGATTCTTACCTGTCGTATTCTTTGCAGTTAGCTAGTACAATCTGAACCTCAAATTCAACCACTTGATAAATGTACATATGACTTTGTGTGCCATGTGATGTGGGAGTAACCTAAGGTTAGATTCAACCTCTGTGGCTGTCAAGTAGATGAGGAGATAAGATGTGAAAATGAATAGATAATGAACAGCACAAGGCCGGCCATATTAACCAGCCTCTGCTGAAACCAAAAGAACTTGTATTTTCTTGTTTTATTTTGTGCTCTTTATGAAAATACTATCCATCCTTTAAAGCCCAACCTCCAAGAAATCTCTTCTGATCCTGCTGAAAAGAGATCTCCTCCCCATTTATTTATTTATTTAGATTTTATTTATTCATTTGACAGAGAGAAACACAGCTAGAGAGGAAACACAAGCAGGGTTAGTGAGAGAGAAAGAAACTGGCTTCCCACCAAGCAGGGAGCCCGATGTGGGGCTTGATCCCAGAACTCTGGGATCATTACCACAGCCGAAGGCAGATACTTAACAACTGAGCCACCCAGGCGCCCCATCCCCTTTTATACCTTCATGGCACTACTTACAGCTTATGTAGAATTAAAATATTTATTTGTGTGAATATCTTAATTACCCTAGTGAATGGTGACACTTAATTACCCTATTGAATGAAGACAGGAAGTAATATGAGGTGTACTGTTTTTCTTCACTGTGTCTGTTTCATATTTCACCTACAGGACGGGCCCAATAAGTATTTATTAAATGAAAAACTGAGTACATTTATTCTTGTTAAATGAAAAAGTGAGGTATAATATGAACTTAGAGTATAAGGTGGCTGCATATTTATTGCCAGTCAACAGTTTCTTCATTTCTTGAAGAACAAAATTGAGACTGATGAAGACCTCTGTTTTAGGAAATTTCACATTTATTTTCTGACTTCAGTTCTGGCAACAATGATGTGAGGCTGGTATTGCTGCCACCATTTTTATAAACAAAACTGTTGGCTCAATGAGATCAAGTAATTTGCACAGGTCACAAAGTAAGTAAAAGAGTGGCCATTCAAATCCAAAATGATGTTTCCATCACGCAGAATATGTGGATAAAGCAGATGACATAAGTACCTCTCCCTGTGTGGTTGGTTCATACTTTAAAACAACGTTGTCATTCTTATTTTTAACCTTGCCTGCTGTGAATTAAAATTTTTTTAGACATCACCTTAAGAAGCTATTGTGGTCTTTCTTCTGAGTCACCGGAGTCTTCCATCTTAACCAGACCCTCTGGGTTAGGAGAAATGTTCGTGAAATCTTTCCATCTTTTCCCCAGCATTATTGCAAACCTGGTTTCATTTTTACATTAACACATCCTCTGGTATTATATATATAAATAAGATAAACTAAATTCGGTGCTTCTTGTGCATCCTGATTGGCCAGGCCAGATGGAGTGATTTCTGAACTAGAATTGAAAATCAAAACATAGTGCTTTTTAAAGAGGTGGAAGTTTAGAAACAACTGTTCATGGCAGACTTAGCTTTAATTCTAAAGGGGTTAAGGTTTGTCTTCAAGCCATGTTTGATGATGGAATATTGGAATCTCCATCCTTGAGCTACTAGATATGCATCACACATCTATATTGCCCTTGACAAAGAGGGGGCATCAGTAGAGCTGAGCTGTAGGGTTTTGCAGAGCAATGTGGCTGTTATTATCATGGTCATGGTAGAAGCCACAATTGTTTCTACTTCTAATTTGCAAAAGCCTGTATGCAGAAACAAAGTGATGCAAAGTCCCTTTGTTATGTTCTGGGAGGCTCTGGAAGAATAAATACTGAAGAGTAATACACGCTAATTTCCAAGCATTTACTATGAGCTTGATTCCTTACACTAGGTATCTGATTTAATCTTTAGGATAATCCTGTGAAATCAACATTACAATTCCTGTTCTGAGGATACATGAGATCTTCAGGGCCATACAACTAGTGTAGAGAAAAGTCCATTTAAAAATCAAATGTGTGACTCAAACCCTCAGTTCATTGCAACAGCAGCTCTGAACTTAGGAATGTAGATTCATCAGAAGACAGGTTCCCTCTCTCACAGAGAAGAAACGGGCTAGAATATATTTCTACATGATGAGATTAGTGTTCTGTGATATATAAAGCTTGGGGATCAGATGCTTTGTTTTCACCTTTCACCAAGACCAAAGGATGTCATGCAATAGGATAGTGCAACCAGCACAAAACCCATATGGAAGGCATTGCGGCATAATAGCTTATAGGATTTGGATCGAGGAAGTTTTAAAGGTGGAATTCCACTTTTTTCTTGGCTAGGGAACCTTAACCAAATTTTTATCCTGTTTAATGTTTCCACATCTGTACAATGAAAGTAATATAGTCAATCCTCATTATTCATGGATTCTCAATTTCCAAATTTGTGTGCTCACTAATTTTTTTTTTTTTTTTAAGATTTTATTTATTTACTTGACAGAGAGACACAGCAAGAGAGGCAACACAGGCAGGGGGAGTGCGAGAGGGAAAAGGAGGCTTTCTGCTAGCAGGGAGCCTGATGTGGGGTTCGACCCCAGGAACCTGGGATCATGACCTGAGCTGAGGTCATGCTTAATGACTGAGCCACTCAGGCGCTGCTAATTTGTATTTTTAAACCATTTTTGAGGTGTGGCTAATGTATAAAAAGTTGTTCATGTTACTGTACACACCTAGATGAGTTTGAGGATAAATACACGCCTGTGAAACCATCACAGCCATCTGGGATAGAAACATATCCATCACCTCCCAGAGTCTCTTCATACCCTCATTACTGCTACTGTCACATTATTTTAATGCAAGATAGGATCTGACTTCTTGCCAGTTTTAATCATACAATACAGCATTGTTAGCTATTAGCACTACTGTGTATAGTAAATCTCTAGAATGAACTTATCTTGTAGCACTGACACTGTCTGCCTTTTATCCACCACCTCCTCATTTTTCCAGCCCCTGGCAACCAGCCTTCTGCTGTCTTCTTCTATGAATGTCGATTTTAGATTCTGTATAAAAGTGAGGTCATACAGAATTTGTCTTTCTGTCTGCCTTAATTTCAAAGAATAGAATGCCCTCCAGGTCCATTCATGTTGTGGAAATGGTAGGATTTCCTTCTCTTAAGGCTCAGTATTATTCTCTTGTATGTATGCACCACAATTGCTTTATCCATGCATCCACTGATGGACACTTAGGCTGTTTCTCTATGTTGGCTCTTATAAATAATGCTGCAATAAGCACGGCACTACAGATATCTCTTAAGGATCCCGTTTTCAGTTCCTTTGGATATATACCCAGGAGTGAGGTTGTTCGTTCATACTGTTGTATTTTCAACTTTTTGAGGAAACTCCATAGTGTGTACCAATTTACATCCCTACCAACAATGTCCAAGAGTTTCCTTTTCCTTACATCCTTGCTAACATCTCTCTCTTTCTTTTAATAATGGCCACCTTAATTGGTGTGAAGTAGTCTCATTGTGATTTTGATTTATAGTTATCTGATGATTACTGATGTTGAGTATCCTTTCAGGCACTTGTTGGCCTTTGTATATCTTTTGAGAAGTATCTGTTCAGATCCTTTGCCCATTTTTAATCAGATTATTTGGGTTTTCTTGCTAAAGAGTTGTATGAGTTCCCTGTGTATTTTGAATATTAACTACTTATCAGATATGTGGTTTGCAATCTTTTCTCCCATTTTGCATGTTGCCATTTCATTTGGCAGATTATTTCTTTTCACATCCAGAAGCTTTTTAGTTTGATGTAGTCCTACTTGTTTATTTTTGCTTTTGTTTTCTGTGGTTTGGTGCCATATCCAAAAAATTATTGCTAACGCCATTGTCAGGGAGACTTCCCCTATGTTCTCACCTAAAAGTTTATGGTTTCAGGTCTTGGATTCAAGTCTTTGATCCATTTTGAATTGATTTTTTTTTGGTATGGTATAAGGTAAAAGTCCTATTTCATTCTTTTGCACCAGCACCATTTATTGAGAAGAGTGTCTTTTCTCCGTTGTGTGTCCTTAGCACCCTTGTCGAAAATTAGTTGATAATCTAAGCAAATGTTTATTTCTAGGATTTCTGTTCTGTTTCATCTGTCCATATGTCTGCATACCAGTACCAATTTGTTTTGAGTGCTTTAGCTTTGTGATATAATTTGAAATAGAATTTTCTTCTTGCCCAAGATTGCTTTAGGATTGTTTTTTCTCTTTCTGTGAAAAATGCTATTGGGATTTATATAGAAATTGTGTTGCATCTGTAGAAGTTTTTGAGTAGTATGGACATTTTAACTATTTTGTCTTTTTAAAATAGATTTATATTTAGAGAGAATGTGAGCAGCAGGAGGGGCAGATGAAGAGGGAGAGAGAATCCTCAAGGAGACTTCCTGCTGAGTGGGGAGCCCAACACAGGGCTGCATCTCAGGACCTTGAGATCATGACCGGAGCCGAAATCAAGAGCTGGATGCTCAACTGACTGAGCCACCCAGCTGCCCCAACAATATTAAGTTTTTTACTCCATGAGTACTGAGTATCTTCCCATATATTTGTGTCTGCTTTAATTTCTCTCATTTGATAGTTTTTGGTACACAGAGCCATCACCTTCTTGGTTAAATTTTACCTAAATATTTTATTCTTTTTGATGCATATCAAAAAGTGCTTTTGAGGTTTTGAGACCACAGAAGAGCATATAACATGAGTTGCCTCATGTACCCATTCCCCTCCAGCTGAGATTGAGCCAGTTCACAGTCTAGCGTTCTATTTCAGCATTCATACTATAAACAAGTGATCTTATAATCTTTTGAGTGGCAAACATTTCCATATTTTTGTGCCTGTGTGTTCTCAAGAACACAAAAAAACTGTGTGATTTTTTGGTGATTTGCTGTTTAAAATGGCCACTAAATATAATGTTGCAGTGCTATCTAGTTCTCCTAAGTGTAAGAGGGTTGTGACATACCTCACAAAGAAAAGTGTGTGTTAGATATACTTTATTCGGGCATGGGTTAGGGTGTTGGTTGTGGGTTCAGTGTTGAATCAACAAACCAGCAAAAGGAAGAAATTTGTCTTTCTGTATGTAAGTCCACTCTGGAGTATATGATGAAATAATGGAAAAGGTGGAAATACAGATAAATATGAGGATTCATGAGTTGAGTTAGAAAAGGATGGTCCTAAATGTTTCCATTAATGGTCAAGGGATGCTCCCCCGATCATTTGACATTTTTCTCTCAGTCTGTAGTTTTCTCTTTTAGAGATTTTTTTTTGTCACTAGAGCAAGTAAATTTATTGGATTAATAAGAGAAGAGTCTTTGGCAAACAGGCTAGAGGAGGGGTCGATTTGGCAAATATTTGGGTCATTGACCCAGCGTGGGCTGTCTCAGGCATGGGGTGATGATAGGGTCATGATAGAGTGTGCAGTTGGAGCAGACCTGTCACTCAGAAGGGGCAAAAGAGCTTTGAGTGTCTATAATGGGTTGGAGGGCACAGTTCGGAAGGTGAGGAGAGAAGATACAGGTAAATAATATGAGTCTAATAGGACACATTAACTTGCTTGTTTATTTCACAAGTTTGCCCAGAGTCTTTTTGAGGATTACAAGAAATTATTTTATTGACATGCTTCATGCAATGAAACTTCAGCCCATTTGGCTCAAAATAGCAATCATAGTTATTTAGTATTTGTGCTACATGCTATTTGTGTTTCATCAAATTGCTTTATAGTCATTAATTAAACAATTACTCAAATTGAAAATGTCTCTCTTAGGAGAATGTTAAAAAATAATGATAAGGAACATAATCCTCATTAAGAACTATTAGTCCAAGTGTGACAAGCTTCATTTTGTCTTATAGAAAACAGAGATGTGACTTGATATTTAGTCAGAATAAATGGGTTATGACACATTCCACCCTTTAAAATGTTCCAAGGCTGGTGGGATAAAAGAAGGAGATCTGCAGATGGTATGCCGAGCAAAGGCATCTAATGAACCTAGCGTTGCTACATAGCAACAGCATTAGCATTTCATTTGTTGGAATGAATTATTTGAATTTTTCACTTTTTCAAAGGGTTTATGCCTTGATCTTTATGCAACAGTGTAACTAATGATTAAAAATGAACAAAGGCTTGAAAAATAAGACTTATTAACAAAGGTTACAAGACCTGAAATAATTAAATCTGGGAGAAGGTCGATGGAATTATTTAGTCAGGATTTTTCAGTGTCTGAATGAGGACTGTCCAGAAGATAGTAACTAGCTGTTCTTTCTCTCCAGGGAATGAATATCTTAATAGATCTCAAAGGATGTCAACATGAACTACAATAGGAGTTATTGGGGTGAGTTATGAGAAAAACCTTCCTGACTATTTTGGCAGGAAAGACTAAAATAATTAAGCAAAGATGTATGATCTTCTTCCCCTAAGAGTTTTTCCTGTCCCTCCCCCCAAATTAGAATCAGTTCTCTTTGGCCTGAGAGATATCAGAACAGTCCTGTCTGAAGAGAGAGGACCAAATGGTGTTTTGATATCTCTGTTTTCAAAAGATTTCATTGTTGCAGTCAATGTAGTGTGCTCAATGCTATATAAGCTGACTACTATTCTAAGACTGCACGGCTTTATTCTTTTTATAAGAAAGATCTCAAATTAGAGGTTGAAAATGTAAAAATAACGATTGCTTCAGCCCTGAGGAATTCTTAAAGCATATCCATTTTCCTTGCCTCCTAGAACTACGAGTTCATTATTAACAAAAGCAATTTTATTCATATTTCCTCACTTGCTTCCCCCGCCTTTGTCCCCCTCCTTTCCTCTCTCTCCCTTAATCTAACCCATGCAGAGTGGTTACTTAAGGGAAGGTTTTATGAATAAAGACTGCATCCTTTGCTCAAGAGCCTTGGTGCACGATTATAGATTAAAGCTTTCATTTTGAAAGTCAGAGCAATATACATCCATAAAAATAACAGTAGCAGCATTATTTTAATTACTGCCTGTAAAAGCATAAGAAATATTCAAGACAAATATAGCACTGTAGATTGTAGGCTTTAAGAGCTGCACTCTTGCTAATTGTACCAGTGTTCATGCTGGGGCCAAATGGCCACCTCTTGGGGAAAGTCACAGAGGTTATTCCTGTGTCACATATTGGTGGCTCTGACTCTGTGCCTCTGATCATCTGTTTGTCCTGTTGGTTGGTTTTGTTTTAGATCCCTTAGTTACTCACTTTCCTTCCACATAGAGGCACTATGGCCTTCTAATCTTCCACCATAAGAATTTACCATGTGGTCCTCAACTGCTATTTCCAAGAGATCATCTAAAAGAATAGGCCCCATGTAATATTTGGGACATACATACACTAAAAAATTACTTACTATTTATTTGAAATTCACATGTAACTGGACATGTCCTGTATTCTTATTTTCTAAATCTGGCAACTCTACATCTAGATGGTATTTTCACTAATTTGATGCTGTTAAATGTGACTATTTCAAATGGATGGTGACTATTGGAACTCCATAATAGTAACATACTGAAAATTCCTCAAGTACAGCAATAAAGGGCAAGCTCAGAGTTTAACTTAGAAGAAGTTAATGATTTAAGAGTAACTGTCACAACTTAGGGTGAAGAAGCAGAGTGAGCTCTTTTGTTGGCTGACCAAACAAAGCAGACAAGGAGAGTAAGATGTGTGGACTGACCTATAGGTTTGCTCTAGACTACAGACTTTTTTTTTAACAGAATGGGAGCTTTATAATCATAACTGCTTAAAGAACTTTGTGGTTATATTGGTTTTCATCTATGAAGTTAAAAAAAATAAAAGAACAAATAAGAAGTTATGTGGCTCCCTGTGAGCCAGAGTGGAGAGGGGACCACATAGATCACTGAATGCTCTTGCTTAGAGTGATGGAAATGAGGTATGTATCCAATTTTAGTAAATGGTCTGTGCCATTCAAGAAGAATATGTTTTATACTGCATTTGCATGGAGTACTCTTAAAAGTCAATTAACTCAAGTTAGTAGGTCTCAACAATATACTAGCAAATTGAATCCAACAGCACATTGAAAGAATCATTCACCATGATCAAGTGGGATTTATTCCTGGGCTGCAGGGATGGTTCAATATTTGCAAATAAATCAACATGGTATATATACCACATTAATAAAGTAAAAGAAAGGAATCATATGAGCCTCTCAAAAGATACAGAAAAAGCATTTGACAAAATACAGGATCTATTCTTGATAAAAACTCTCAACAAAGTAGGAACCAAGGGATCATACCTCAACATCATAAAGACCATAAACGAAAGACCCACAGCTAGCAACATCATCAATGGGGAAAAGCTGAGAGCTTTTCTTCTATGGTCAGGAAAAAAACAGGGATGCCCACTCTCTTCATTACTATTTAACTTAGTACTGGAAGTCTTAGCCTCAGCAGCCAGACAACACAAAGAAATACAAAGAACCCAGGGGTCCCTGGGTGGCTCAGTTGGTTAAGCTTCTGCCTTCAGCTCAGGTCATGACTGAGGCCTGGGATGGAGCCCCATCCAGCTCCCTGCTTAGCAAGGAGACTACTTCTCCTTCTTCTTCTACTGTTCCCACTGCTTGTGCTGTCTCATCTCTCTGTCAAATAAATAAATAAAAACCTAAAAAAAGAATCTAAATCAGCAAGGAAGAAGTCAGACTTTCATTATTTACAGATGACATGGTACTCAATGTAGAACACCCAAAAGACTCTACCAAAAAATTGCTGGAATTAATACACAAATCCAGCAAAATCACAAGGTATAAAATCAATGTAAAGAAATCCAGTGCATTTCCATATACCAATAATGAAGCAGCAGAAAAAGAAATCAAGGAATCAATCCCATTTACGATTTCACCAAAACCCACAAAATACCTAGAAATAAGCCTAGCCAAAGAGGTAAAAGATCTGTACTCTGAAAACTATAGAACACTTAATGAAATAAATTGAAGAAGACAGAAAGAAATGGAAAACATTCCATGCTCATGGATTGGAAGAGAAAACATTGTTAAAATGTCTATACTACCCGTTGCTGCAATGAACATTGGAGTACATATGGCCCTTCTTTTCACTACATCTGTATCTTTGGGGTAAATATCCAGTAGTGCAATTGCAGAGTCATAGGGTAGCTCTACTTTTGCTTTTTTAAGGAATCTCCACACTTAGTTTTCCAAAGCGGCTGCACCAACTTGCATTCCCACCAACAGTGTAAGAGGTTTCTCCTTTCTCCGCAGCCACAGAGAACACTTGTTGTTTCCTGTCTTGTTAATTTTGGCCGGTTCTCACTGGTGTAAGGTTGTATCTCAATGTGGTTTTGATTTGAATTTCCCTGATAGCTAGTGATGACCATTTTTTCATGTGTCTGTTAGCCATTTGTATATCTTCTATGGAGAAGTGTCTCTTCATTTCTCCTGCCCATTTTTTGATGTGTTCATCTTTTTGGATGTTAAGTTTGAGTAGTTCTTTATAGATCTTGGATATCAGCCCTTTGTCTGTAGTGTCATTTGCAAATATCCTCTCCCATTCTGTGGGTTGCCTCTTTGTTTTGTTGACTGGTTCCTTTGCTGTGCAGAAGCTTTTTATTTTGGTTAAGTCCCAAAAGTTCATTTTCACTTTTGTGTCCTTTGCCTTTGGAGACGTGTCTTGAAAGAAGTTGCTGTGGCCAATGTCAAAGAGGTCACTGCCTATGTTCTTTTCCAGGATTTTGATGTATTCCTGCCTCACGATGAGGTCTTTCATCCATTTCGAGTTTGCCTTTGTGTGTGGTGTAAGAGACTGGTCTAGCTTCATTATTCTGTACGTAGCTGTCCAATTTTCCCAGCACCATTTATTGAAGAGACTATCTTTTTTCCACTGGATAATTTTTCCTGCTTTTTCAAAGATGATTTGACCATAGATTTGTGGGTCCATATCTGGACTCTCTACTCTGTTCCATTGGTCTATTTGTCTGTGGAAAGAACCAAGGTGTCCTTCAACAGATAAATGGATAAAGGAGATATGGTACATAAATACAATGGAATACTATGCCTCCATCAGAAAGGATGAATATCCAACTTTTGTAGCAACATGGACTGGATTGGAAGAGATTAAGCTGAGTGAGATAAGCCAAGTAGAGAAAGCCAAGTATCACATGGTTTCACTTACTTGTGGTGCATAGGGGGTAATATAGAGGACAGCAGGAGAAGGAAAAGAAATGGGAAGTAGGGTAATTTGGGGAGAGAAACAAAACATGAGAGACTTTGGACTCAGAAACAAACTGAAGGTCTTGGAGAGAGGGGGTGAGGGGATGGGAGAGCCTGGTGGTGGGTACTGAGGGCATGTATTGCATGGAGCACTGGGTGTGGGGCATAAGAAATGAATATTAGAACACTGAAAAAATAAAATAAAATTAAAAACATGTCTATACTACCCAAAGCAATCTAACATTTAATGCAATTCCTATCAAAATACCACCAACATTTTTTCACAGAGCTAGAACAAACAATCCTAAAATTTGTCTTTTACACAAAAGACCTGGATAGCCAAAGCAATTCTGGAAAAGCAAAGCAAAGCTGGAGGTATTACAGTTCCAGACTTCAAGCTCTATTACAAAGCTGTAGTCATCAAGATAGTATGGTACCAGCACAAAAATAGACACATAGATCAATAAACTAATCTTTGACAAAGCAGGGAAGAATAACCAATGGAAAAAAGACAGTCTCTTCAGCAAATGGTATTGGGAAAACTGGACCACTTTCTTATATCATACAGGAGAATAAATTCAAAATTATTGAAAGCCCAAAGTATGAGACAGGAAAACATCAAAATCCTAGGGAATAACATAGACAGAAACCTCTTTGACCTTGGCAAGAGCAACTTCTTACTAGACAAGGTGCCAGAGGCAAGGGAAATGAAAGCAAAAACGAACTATTGGGACTTCATCAAGATAAAAACCTTAAGTACAGCAGAGGAAACAATAAAACTAAAAAGGCAGCCTATGGAATGGGAGAAGATATTTGCAAATGACATATCTGATAAAGTGTTAGTATCTAAAATCTACAAAAAACTTATCAAACTCAACACCCAAAAAACAAATAATCCAGTTAAGAAATGGGCAGAAGACATGAATAGACACTTTTTCAAAGAAGACATCCAGATGGCTAACAGTGAAAAGATGCTCAACATCACTCACGATCAGAGAAATACAAATCAAAACCCTAATGAGATACCACCTCACACCTGTCAGAATGGCTAAAATTAACAACAAATGAAACAACTGGTGTTGGTGAGGATGCGAAGAAAGAGGAACCCTCTTGCACTATTGGTGGAATTGCAAACTGGTGCAGTCACTCTGGAAAACAGTATGGAGGTTCCTCAAAAAGTTAGATCTACCCTATGACCCAGTATTTGCCCTACTGAGTATTTACCCAAAGGATACAAAATGCAGATTTGAAGGGGCACATGAGCTCTGATGTTCGTAGAAGCATTATCAACAATAGCCAAACTATGGAAAGAGCCCAAATGTCCATTGACCGATGAATAGATAAAGATATAGTATATATACACAATGGAATATTACTTAGCTATCAAAAAGAATGAAATCTTGCCATTTGCAACAATGTGGATGGAACTAGAATGTATTATGCTAAGTGAAATAAGTCAGTCAGAGGACAAATACCATATGGTTTCACTTATATGTGGAATTTAAGAAACAATACAGATGACTATATGGGAGGTAAAAGAGGGAGAGGGAAACAGACCATAGGAGACTCTTAAAGATAGAGAACAAACTTAAGGTTGTTGGAGGGAGGCCAGTGGGGGATGGGCTAGATGGGTGATGGCTTTGTGGAGGGCACTTGTGTTGAGCACTGGGTGTTATAAGTGATGAATCACTGAACTCTATTCTTGAAACCAATATTGCACTGTATGTTAACTAACTAGAATTTAGATAAAAATTTAGGGGAGCCTGGGTGCCTTAGTTGTTAAGTATCTGCCTTCGGTTCCTGGGATGGAGCCCTGCATCAGGCTCCCTGCTCTGCGGGGAGCATGCTTCTCCCTTTCTCACTCCCCCTGCTTGTGTTCTTTCTCTTACTGTGTCTCTTTTTTGTTAAATAAATAAATATTATCTTAAAAAATTTAAATAATAAATAAAGATGGTGGTGTTCATATCTACTGTTTTTTTTTTAAACACAGTACTTACTGAAACAATTCTCAAGTGAGGGGTATTAAAATATATAATTATATAATAAATTTCTCTATTTATTCATGCAGTTCTATTTTTGCTTTATGGGTTGTGAAGTCACAGAGGTTATTTGTTAGAGGACTCAACATTTAGGGTTAGTATGTCTTATCAATGAAATGATCCCTTACCCTTTACTCTTTATAAAATGATCCTCTTTCTTCCTTAAAATAAACTGTATTCTGGAATCTACTTTTATATTAATGTAGCCACTCAGCTTTCTTTTTCTTGTGTATGTATATATGATAAATAATAATTTCTTGTATATATGTATATATGATAAATAATTTCCTGCGTATGTATATATGTATATATGATAAATATATGTACATATACATGTATATATGGTGTATATATACAATATATATATATCACATCTTTATCCATTTAATTTGTTTCTTTTTTTATTGTTTTATGTTAGTCACCACAAAATACATCATTAGTTTTTGATGCAGTGTTATCCACTTAATTTTTGATAGATCCTTAGGTTTCTTCCATAATTGGCTATTGTAAAAATTTACCATAAATATAGGGGTGCATCTCTCTTTTCAAATTAACGATTCATTTTCTTTGGGTAAATACTCAGAAGTGGAATTGCTGGATTTTATTTGTATTTGAATTTTTAAAAATATTTTATTTATTTACTCAAGAGAGAGCGAGCATGAGAAAGCATAGCAGGGGGAACTGCAGAGGGAGAAGGAGAAGTAACACCTCCCCCCCATGCTGAGCAGGGAGGCTGATTAGGGGTTCAATCCCAGGACCCTGAGATCATGACCTGAGCTAAAAGCAGATGTTTAACCAACTGAGCCACCCAGATACCCTTCTATTTTAGTTTTTTGATGTAACTCCATACTCTTTTCCACAGTAGCTGCACCATTTTGCATTCCTGTGAACAGTGCATGGGGGTTGAATTTTCTCCACATCCTTGCCAACACTTGTTATTTCTTGCCTTTTTGATAATACTCACACTGGCAGATGTAATTGCACTTTCCTGATGATGAGTTATGGTAAGCATATTTTTAAATATGTCTGTTGGCCATCTGGATGTCTTCTTTGGAGGAATGTCTGTTCAGATCCTCTGCCTATTTTTTAAATTGGATTGCTTGGAAGGTTTTTGTTTTTGTTTTTGTTTTTGTTTTTGTTTTTGATACTGAGTCACATAGGTTTATATATTTTAGATAACAACCTCTTTTTGATTATATAATTTGCAAATATCTTCTCCGATTCAAAGGTTGCCCTTTAATTTTGTTGATGCTTTCCTTCAAAAAGTCTTTTTAGTTTGATTTAGTTCCCTTTGTTTGTTTTTACTATAATTGTCCTTGCCAGAGGACAGAATTCCAAAAAAGTTGCTATGACCCATATGAAAGAAATTCTTGCCTATGTTTTCTTCTATGAATTTTATGGTTTCTGATCTTACATTTAAGTCTTTAAACTCTTTTAAGTTTTATTTTTATAAATGGTGTATGAAAGTGTCCAGTTTCATCTTTTGCATACAGCCATCCAGTTTTCCCAGCATCACTTACTGAAGAGATTATCTTTTCCTCATTGTATATTCTTATCTTCTTTGTTGTAGATTAATTGACCATGTAAGGGTGGGTTTAATTCTGGACTGTGTAGTCTCTTACATTGATCTATGTATCTGTTTCTGTACCAGTGACATACTGGTTTGATTACTATAGCTTTGTATATGGTTTGAAATCAGGGAGTATGATACATCTAGCTGTGTTTTTCTCAAGATTGCTTTGATTATTTGGGGTCTTTTGTGATTCCATATAAATGTTAGAATTCTTTGTTCTAGTTCTGTGAAAAATGCCATTGGTATTTTGATAGGAATTGAATCTGTAGTTTGCTTTGTGTAGTATGGACATTTTAATGATATTTTTCCAATCCACAAGTGTAGAATGTATTTCCACTTATTTATGTCATCTTCAATACCTTTCATCAGTGTCTTATGATTTTCAAAGTACAGATGTTTCACCTCTTTGTTTAAATTTATTCCTAGATATTCTTTTAATGCAATTATAGAAGGATTATTTTCTATACTTCTCTTTCTGCTAGTTCATTATTAGTGCATAGAAATACAACAGACTCATATATGTTAATTTTGTATTCTGAAACTTTGCAGAATTTATTTATTAGCTCTAATATCTTTAGGTGGAGGCTTCAAGATTTTCTATAGTATCATGTCAACTGATAATAGTGAAAGTTTTACTTCTTACTTTCCCATTTGGATGACTTTTATTTCCTTTCTTGTCTATTTGCTTTGGCTAGGACTTCCAGTACTATGTTGAAGCAAAGTGGGGAGAGTGGGCATCCTTTTTGCTCCTGGTCTTAGAGAAAAAGCTTTTTGCTTTTCATCTTTAAGTATGATCTTATCTCTGGGCTTGTCGTATATGGCCCTTAATATATTGAGGTATATTCCTTCTATACCTACACTTTATTGTGAGTTTTTACCATAAATATATGTTGAATTTTATCAAATGATTTTTCTACAACTGTTGAGATGACTGTATGATTTTTATCCTTCTTGGTGTTCATGTAGTGTATCACACTGAATGATTTATGGATGTTAAGCCATTCCTAGAATGAATTCCACTTGGTAATAGTGTGTGATCCTTTTAATGTATTTTTTGTTTTGGTTTGCTAGTATTTTGTTGAGAATCTCTGTTCATCAGGGATAGTGGCCTGTAACTCTGTGTGTGTGTGTGTGTGTGTGTGTGTGTGTGTGTGTGTGTGTGTGTGCTGCTTTTGTCTGGTTTGCTATCAGTATAATGCTGGTCTCATAGAATAAGTTTGGAAGCATTTATTTCTCTTCAATTTTTTAGAATATTTTGAAAAGGATAGGTTGCTAGCTTTTCTTTAAATGTTTGGTGAATTTATCTGTGAGATCATCTGGTCCTAGACTTATGTTTGTTAGCAGTTTTTTGATTGGTAATTTAAGTTCACTATTAACAATCAGTCTGTTCAGATTTTGTAATTCTTTATCCATTTTTGGAAGTTTGTGTTTCTAGAAATTTATCCATTTCTTCTAGGTTGAGCCATTTGTTGGCATATCATTGCTCATAGTAGCCTCTTCTAATCCTTTGTATTTCTTTGGTATCGGCTGTAATTTCTTTAATTTCTGATTATTAATTTGCCCCCCCTTTTTACTTAATAAGTCTGGATAGAGGCTTATCAATTTTGTTTATCTTTTCAAAGAAAAACTTTTACTTTCACTCATCTTTTCTATTGTATTTTTTAAAACCTGTGTTTCATTTATTTCTTCTTTGATCTTTATTATTTTCTTTCTTCTACTAACTTTGGGCTTGGTTCTTTTTCTAGATCCATTAGATATAAAATTAGATCATTTATCTGAGATTTTTCTGGTTTCCTGAGGTAAGCCTGTATTGCTATAAACTTCCCTCTTAGAATTGCTTTTGCTGTGACCCTGGATTTTGGAATATTGTGTTTCCATTTTAATTTGTCTAAGGTATTTTTCAATTGCTTTCTGATTTCTTCATTGATCAATTGATTATTTAGTACCATGTTGTTTATCTTCCAGAGGTTTGTTTTTCCCCCAGTTTTCTTCTTGGGATTGATTTCTGGTTTCATACTGTTGTGATCAGAAAAGATGCTTGATAGATTTCAGTCTTTTAAGTTTATTGAGAATTGATTTTGATTTTGATGTAATCTATCCTGAAGAGTGTTCCATGGGCACTTGAAAAGAATTTTTATTTTGCTGTGCTTGGTACATTTCATTTAAGTCCATCTGTTCCAATGTGTCATTTAAAGCCAGGCATTCTTAGTGGTTTTCCATCTTGGTGATCTATCTTATGATATAGGGGGTGTTAAAGTCCCTCAGCATGCCTTTATTACTGTCCATTTCTCCCTCTATGCCTGTTAATATTTGCTGTATGCATTGAGGTTCCTTTGTTGGTTGCCTAGCTATTAATAAGTGTTACATCCTCTTGTTGGAGTGATTCTTTTATCATTAATCATATGATGCCCTTCTTTATCATTACAGTCTTTGTTTAAAATCTGTTTTGACTAATATAAATATTTCTATCTCAGCTTTCTTCTCATTTAGACTTGCATAGAACATCTTTTTCTATACCTTCACTTTCCGACTGTATGTGTCATTAGAACTGAAGTGAGTCTCTTGTCGACAGCATGTAGATGGGTCTTCTATTTTCATCCATTCAGTCACCCTATGCCTTTTGACTGGAGCATTTAGTCCATTTAAATTTAAAGTAATTATTGATAGATATGCACTTATTTGTGTATGGCATATAGATGTGCCATTTTGTTGACTTTTTTCTGTTTGTTTTTATATTCTTTTTGGCTCCTTTCTTCTTTTGCTTTCTTCCCTTGTGATTTGGTGACTCTCTTAATGTTATGTTTATGTTCTTTTCTCTTTATTTTGCTTTTTTTGGTTATCTATATTTGTATTCACCATGAGGTCTATATAACATGAAATGTGTATAGCAGTCTGTCTAAAGTTGATGGTTGTTTAAGTTCAAACTTTTTTTATGTTTTACTTTTATTTTATTATGTTTTAAATGTTTTATTTATTTGACGGAGAGAAACACACCTAGAGAGGGAACACAAGTGGGGGGGGTGAGAGAGGGAGAAGCAGACTTCCCGCCACACAGGTAGCCTGATGCAGGGCTCCATCCCAGGACTCTGGCATCATGACCTGAGCTGAAGGTTAATAACTGAACCACCCAGGCACCCCTCAAACATTTTTTTTAGAAGCAGTACATTTTTACTTCCTTTCCACTTTTTGTGTTTTGGGTATCATGTTTCACATCGTAATATTTTGCATCCCTTGACTAATTATTGTAGATCTATATTATTTTTCCTCATTTGTTTTTTTACCTTAGGACTGTTCAGGTAGGTGGTTGATCCACTACCTCTGCTGTATGTTTACCTTTACCAATGAGATTTTTCCTTTCATGATTTTCTTACTTTTAATTATGTTCTTTTTTTTTTTCATTTAAAGAATTCCTTTTCACATTTCTTGTAAGGCCAATTTGGTGGTGATGAACTAATCTCTGTTCTTGATTTGGGTATACTTTGCTGGGTAAAGTGTTCTTGGTTGTAAGTCTTTCCCTTTTAGCACTTTGAATATAACTTCTACTCCCTTCTGGCTTGCAAAGTTGCTACTGAAAAATCAGCCAATAACCTTATGGAGGTCCCTTGTACATAACTAGTTGTTTTTCTCTTGCCGCTTTTGAGATTCTCTCTTTGTTTTTAATGTTGACACTTTGATTTTAATGTATCTTGGTGTAGCTCTTCTTGATTTCTCCTTATTTGGGACTCTGTGGTTCTTGGGCTTGGATGTCTATTCCCTTTGCCAGGTTAAAGACATTTTTCGCTATTATTTCTTCAAATAGACTTTATGTGCCCTTCTCTAGTTCTTCTCATTCTAGGACCCCTATAAGGCAGACGTTAATATCCTTGATATTGTCTCAGTGGCCCCTTAAACTATTCTCATTTATTTAAATTCTGTTTTCTTTTTCTGTTCCACCTAAGTGATTTCCACTACCTTGTCTTCCAGAATGCTGATCCAGTCTTCCACATCATCTAATCTGCTGTTGATTCCTCTAGTGTAGTTTTCATTTTAGTTACTGTATTCTTCACCTCCATCTGATTCCTTTTAAACATTTTGTATAACTTTATCAAAGTTCTCATTGAGTTCATCTACTCTTCTCTTAAGTCTGATGAGCATCACTATGACCCTGCATTTGAACTCTTTATGTGGTATATTGCTTATCTCTCTTTATTCTAGTTCTTTTTCTAAGGTTTGTCTTTTTCTTTCACTTGAAACATATTCCTCTCTTTCTGCATTTTGCCTGACTCTTTGTGTTTGTTTCTATGTATTAGGTAGATCAGTTACATCTCTTGGTTTTGAAGTAGTGGTTATGTAGAAGTTGTCCTGTGGGGTCCCACAGAACAAACCCCCCCTTGTCAGCTACACCAGGTTCCCCAGGGATGCCCCTGTGTGAGTTGCATGTACCCCTTATTGTGGTTGGGCTGATGTGGACTCACTGATGTGCAAGATTGCCTGCTGGTGTGGTTGTCTATAAGCCTGGCCATGCCTGCTATGGGTGCAATGATGAGAAGTGTGGCCCCTCTGTCTGAGAGGCTCAGCTTCAAGTATTGCAAGCATGCTAGTGTGCAGGGAGCCACTTTTGGGTTGCTTTGGTGCGAGCTGAGGCCACTCACTGAGTGTGGTGCCATGAGCAGGTTGCTTGGGAGGGATCCTGGCCAATATTGGTAGGTTGGTCTGGGGAATCTGCAAGGGAATGCTGAGGCAGGGTGATCAGTGCTAGCACATTAGATGGAAAATGTCAGAAATGGCTTCCTCCAGGAATTGGGCCAGCTTAGTAGAGAGGAGCTTGAAAAAAATAATGGTGGCTGCCAGCACTTCTATCTCTAGAAAACATTCAAACAAATCTGTATCCCTCGGGCACATGTCCTAAAATCAGTCAACGAATTGCTTTTACATGTAACCTAGGCACTTCTCAAACTGCTGCTTCTGTACTGGGACTCACAGTGAGTGAGATTTGTGTGTACCCTTTATGAACAAAGTCTTGGTTTCCTATTGCCCTCTGACTCTTCCAGACACAAGTCCTATTGGTTTCCAAAACTAGACATTATGGGTATTTGTGTTCCTGGGCTGGGAAGTCCAGTGTGGGGATCAGACCCTTTGTTCCCATGAGAGTGCCTGTGGCTGTGATATTCTTCCTGTTTATTGGTTACTCCATGCTGGAATTGTGGATTCTAACTAAATCATGTCTCCAACCCACCTATCCATCCTGATGTGGCTTTTTATTTATAGGCATACCTCACTTTACTGTACTTTACTGCACTTTGCCCATACTGTTTTTTTTTTAATATTTTACTTATTTATTTCACATAGAGAGCATGTGAATGGAAAGGAAGAAGAGGGAGAAGCAGGCCCCCTGCTGAGCAGGGAGCCCAATGCTGGGCTTGATCCCAGGACTCTAGGATTGTGACCTGACCCAAAGGCATACATGTAACAGACTAGTGATCCAGGTACCCCTGCAGATACTGTTTTTGTAAACTAGGGATTGTGACAACCCTGCATCGAACAAATCTGTTGGTGTCATTGTCATTTTTCCCAGTATTTGCTCACATTGTATTTCTATGTCATATTTGGGTAATTCTATCAATACTTCAATAGTTTTCATTATCATCATATTTGTTATGATAATCTATTATCACTGATTACAATTTGTTGAAAGCTTAGATAATGGCTAGCAATTTTTAGCAATAAAGTATTTTTTAATTAAGGTGTATACATTGTTTTATAAAGACATAATACTATTGCATTTTCAATAGACTACAATATAGTATAAACATAATTCTTACATGCACTTGGAAACCAAAAACTTCATTTGACTCAATTTATTGTAATATTTGCATTAATGCAGTGGTCTGGAACAGAATACAGTATCTCTGAGGTTTACATGTATCTCCTCAGTTGTGTAAAGTCTGTTTTACTAGTCTTCATTTTGTTCTCATTGATAGTTGTTCTATATGTAGTTGTAGTTTTGGTGTATCTGTGGGAGGGAGTGAACTTGGGAACTTGCGACTGCACTATCTTGATCCTGCCTTTCAACAATCTCTGCCTTTCACCTGGGTGTTTAGATCATTTATGTTTAATTTGATTATTGGTGTGATTATGTTGAGCTTATTATCTTACTATTTATTTTCTACTTATGACATTTGTTCATTGTTTCCCTTTTCATCTGATGCTTTCTTTGGGATTGAGGATCTATTATGGTTTCATTTAATTTCTTTTGTTAGCTTATTAATTGTAATTCTTCATTTTCTTGTTTTGGTGGTTGCTTTAAGCATACATACAATTTAATGGAAGTCTTCTTGATATTTCCAAGCACTAAACATGCTTCCAGTCCAATGCCATTTTTCTCTCTGTTCCTTTGCTATCTTCATGGAGATATCTATGTGGTTCATGCTCTGATTTCATTTAGTTTCTGCCTTAATACCGTTTTATCAGAGGAGACCTTCCTGACTTCCTAATTAAGGTGGCTGCCTAACCTTGGTTTGTTATTATTTTTTAATCTAACTCAATTGTTCTGCATAGTCCTTATTATCTCATAATGCATATCTATTTCTTTGTCTCTTTCTTCCCACTATGCTTATAAGTTTCATTATCGCAAGGGATTTTTGTTTTGTTTGTTGCTGAATTACCAGTGTATAGAAAAGCGCCTGACATATTAAACCCTTAATAACTGTTTGTTGATTGACTGAATAAATGAAAGATTCAGAGTTGGGGAAAAGACTGATATCTAGTATAATGTCTAGTTTAATCTGCTATGACATCGATCACCAGATTGCCACAGGTAAGTACCCTTCCTCATTTACAGCTCTAATTGCAATCCTTTCAGAGTTGTACACTTGCTAGAAAAGGATAAACATTCTAACCGGAGACAGCAACATCCACTGGTGAGGTAAACATGAGGAGAAAGGGTTTGCAGGGTACTTTTGTGCTCCTAGTCTCTTTGCATTGTATGGTCCACAACCCTTCCTGACTTTCCATATTCACCCTCTAGATTACTGTTATTACAAGTGTTCTAATACCTCAAACCTCAGAAGTTCAGATATGTTCAGCATTTAGAAGTCAAGGACTTTTTTTTTCCCCCAGAAAAATAATATAGTGTGTGTGAGGGACAGAAAGGAAGAAAAAAAGGAAAAATAATAAAATATAGCATTTGGGCAATCTGGGTGAGAAGCCATAAACATACTTTAAATTAATTTTTACAACTTTTTATAAGCATGAAATCCCTTCCAAAGAAGAAGTAAAGGCAGCAACTTCAGGCATCTTCACTTCTACGCCTTCCTCTAATCCCTATAAGCTAATAGGATCACAAGTCCAGTTTTTTCAGTTTGTCATCAGACTTTGTACCCATTGCCTCATTTCATTTCCCTCTGGTCATACTCCACTTACTGTTCCTGCTTTCATATCCTCTTACCTAGAGTCTTGCAACAATCTCTGGAACTGCCTCCTGAGATAGTCACTTCTGGCAGCCATCCACTCCACATATGGCTATGTGAATGTTTGGCCTGAAATATAGATCTAATCACATTGTTCTACTCAAAAGACTGTGCTGTCTCTGTGTTGCCTACTGAACAAGGTGCCAGACCTTGGCTTAGAGCTCAATAGCCCTACACAATTATCCCCAAACATTTTGATCAGACTTATATTCCCTACCATCCCTCTGTGTCCATCCCATCTGAATACCTATGGCTCCAATAACACACTGCACTTTTCTTTTCTCTTCTCTTTATTTCTCATCTCTTTCCACTGAAGGTCTTCTTCAAATTTTACTGCCCCACGAAGTCATCTCCTTCTCCCTAAAGGTGTTCTAGTCAATAGGAAATTTCTTCTAAGCATTTTCTCTTATAGCACTGTAGTTCATGCCTTTCTTGCAGAGTTTACACATAAGGCTTCAACTCTAAGCTGTGAAGACTTTGAGAGAAAGAAATTTGTCTTATTCATCTCTGTAGCTTTCTAATTTAGGACATCTCTCTAGCCTTACATATAAAGCTAACAAACATTTGCTGAATTGAGCTGATTTAATTTTGAATCTCATTTTTACCACCTTAATGGCTATTTCCACATAGGCCTTGTCCACCAAACTGTTTCATTTGAACCATTTTCATTTGTTTACCATAATTTTCAAAACACCAGTCAGCTGAATTCTTTTATATACTATTCTGATTATCAAAGGCATAGAAATGATCAGTATTTTAACCTCTTGAAGAAAACCCTGTAGTATAAGTTGGTGAGAGATTATGTTCAGAATTGTTTAGAAAGTTTCTGTCACTTTTGAAACCATGCTTGTTCTTTTACCTTTACGTAGAAGTGGTTATACAGGTTTCTATCTT
This sequence comes from Spilogale gracilis, assembly GCA_004023965.1. Classification (NCBI taxonomy): domain Eukaryota; kingdom Metazoa; phylum Chordata; class Mammalia; order Carnivora; family Mephitidae; genus Spilogale; species Spilogale gracilis. The sequence goes on from PITA01000464.1 coordinate 189,109, forward strand.
TAAAAAGCCTATTACAAAATAATGTCTCAAGCACCCTAGCACCCTTTCTACAGGACCTATGATTCACACTCTGAATTTTGGGGAATGGCTAATTTCAAAGCAAAAGAAAACTTAAAAAAAAAATTTTTGTTTTTTGACTTCTGTTATTATTTTAGTTACTTTTTGGGCACAGATTCCAATCACTATAATCAGATATTGTAATATGTCTTTTTTGAAGAGTGAAAAAAGAAAGTAAAACAGATTTCTAAAATCCTTATCAACTTTTGTGAATGTGAAGATTCACTATTCCCTGAAATATGTTTGAGTGATACTAATTTAAATAAGATTCAAAGCAATATAACATAGAATAATTGCTGACATTTGTGCTATCTGGTTAAGAGCTCCAGTATTTTGAAGATGAAGTTTTCTAGAATGCTAGAATGCTCTTCTATAAGCAAATGTATGTGTTTTGATTTTGTGAGTTCTTTCCCTATGCAGACACAAGTTAAGGTTCTTTAATCTGATTTATGATCTGTTAGAATAGTTTTTGTGAATTGAAAAGTTACAGTGTTTTAAAATCCATTGAAATATTTAATAAAGTTCCATTTGTTTTTAGTCCTTCCTTCTTGAGTTAATTATTTTCTCTTGAAATGAATGATATTTTTCTAACACATTTGTGAGATAAACATTAAATTCTATGGAAAGTCCATTTTTATTAACTTTATTTAATCTCAAGAGACCAAACATTTCATTTCTCTCACTTTTCTGGGGTCTAATTTAATTTTCAAACTATTAAGGATCATTATTTATTTTGCCTTTGGGTTTGTCATGGATAACTAGATTCATAGTTTTTTTTTTTATTAACATATAATGTATTATTTGCTTCAGGGGTATAAGTCTGTGAATCATCAGTCTTACACAGTTCACAGCACTCACCATAGCACATACCCTCCTCAATGTCCATCACCCAGATGCCCCATCCTTCCCAGCCCCCTCCCCTCCAGCAACCCTCAGTTTGTTTTCTGAGATTAAGAGTCTCTTATGGTTTTTAATGACTCACAAAGCTGACCCTCTTTAGTCCTAACTTTTGAAAGATTCCAGAAGTCTTTGTAACCAATTTCCATGTGTACCCCCAATCACGTTCCTAAGTGAGTGTGCTACTCTGTTCATTGCTGCTGTGTTTCTCCTTACAGAAATCAGCATAACTTCATAGATAAGGCTAGACACAGACCAGAGAGGGCAATAGAAGAATTGTGTTCGAGCCTCTCAGCCCTGAGACAACACAGCATGGTCTGACCCTAGACACCTGACATTTGTAGTTGCTGCTGAATCCAGCTTCACTGGATTCTTACAGTCTAGGGGACTTTTCTGTTTTCTGAGTCCTTGTGTTACACAGATATCTGAAGGACTGTTTGTGGGTTTTAATTATACATCTGATTTAGATGCCTTGAATATACCGCAAATAATTACGCTCACCCAAACTTCCTTCTAACTATTCCTTTCTAATTACTTTGTCCCTCTCCTCCCTTCACCTGCACTTTTCTTGTCAATTATGCTTTGAACCATTTTTGCTGGATGAGTTTAAGTAATTTGGCAGCTGCTTTTCAGTAATGATAGGAAAGGGCCTCATATGTGTTTAAACCACTTTGATTCTTATCTGCTTGCTCTTATGGGTTCACATTCTGTCTGTTAATTTTAACTTGTTTTCACCCTGCTACTTATACCAAGGTAATAATTGATTTTTGCTAATGATATAGCAGTATATTTTAATAGCAGTTCATTTATTTGATGGGACAAAAAAGAATTCTAAATTACTGTCCTATGTCCCAGAAATTATACATACGCATTCTTATTAAATATTATACATTCACCATAATATTCTCAACAACAATTTTCACTGATTTCTTTTTTCACTGAGATTGCTTCTCACAGAACAGTCTAATCATTCTGCGTATTTCTTCTCTGTGGTCTTACCAATCCCTGCACAGGCTTGCTTACCAACACTCCAGCAATTCCCACTGGCGATCAACACGTTGATGCGTAGAGAAGGAATAGGTGAGCCATCACACACTCTGATTTGTAAACTTTAAAGCCAGCTTGCCCCAGGCACATAAAAATCCCTTCTCTAAGATCTGAGCCTGCTCCCTCCCCACTGAAGGCTAAAACATCTCACCAAGGAACCCTACGAAGGACTACATCCTGATATTCATAATTATATGAGGGCAGTACCATGGTTCCTCCAATCTCAAATCTCAGAGTTACCTTTGATTCTTATTTCTTCCCAGACTCTGTATCCAATAATTCACTAAGCCTCACTTCAAGCATGGAGCTTAAAAGGCATTGCAGTGGCAACTGGGGACATAGGTTCTGACCTGGGCTGTGTTTCTAATTAACTGAGAAGCTCTGCTGAGTCCACATTTATCTTTACACTTTCTTCAAACATGGTTTACTCACCCTAACCATACGTTCCTGAACTCTTTCTTCCATGCTCTGCTCTTCCATACCAGGCACCCATGCCTCCCACTAGACTACCACACTGCTTGCTCCACTTTTGTATCAAGTGTGGGCAATTTCCAACCTAGAATCTCTATATCACTGGTGCAGGTCACATATATAGTTTCACATTAATCAGTATCAATCCATAGATGTTATATAGTAAAACCCAAAGGTCTTATGGAAAACACTAAGAGAAATTCTCTTCCATTGTCAGAAAAGAGACCGAATGTCCATTTGTTGTGCTCTTGATAAGTGAACTATTATTTTACTTAAATTGTATACCAATTTTTTGGCTTTTTAGTCAACATTTTAATCAACTCCTAGATTAGGATTTTCCGTATTTTTATATTGCCTCTATAGTGTAAATGGTTTCTCCATTAAAATATTGATGGAAATGGTATTCTCCCTTCTTGGTTAACTTATAAGTTATTCCATTCTGTTTGTTCCTATAGTATCTCTTCTCATGTAAATGCTATGGTAATTCTGAAGTTTAATTTTCAATTTATACTGAGCTTATAAATAGAAATGAGAAAAGACCATATATAGTCTAATATATGGAACCATATATATATGTGTGTGTGTATATATACACATATATATATGTATGTATATAGTAGAACTCAATATGTTCTAGTATTAATGAGTTGGAATAAACTCAACAAGAAAGTGTATGAGTTTTAGTATTTTTCAGTTATTCTTCAATTGAGTGAGGCTGGGCACTGATACATTTTCATCTTTAATAGAAGAGTTAGTATACTTTTCTTTGTTAAAAAGTTATATTTAAATATAGAATTCTAGAGTACCTGGGTGGTTCAGTTGGTTAAGTGTCTACCTTCAGCTCAGGTCATGATCCTGGCATCCTGGGATCGAGGCCCACATCAGGCTCCCTGCTCAGCAGGGATCTGCTTCTCCCTTTGACTCCCCACCCACTCCTGATCTCTCTCACCCTTTTTCTCTCAAATAAATAGATAAAATATTTTAAAATAATAAATAGAGAATTCTGTTAAAGTACTCAACTGCTAGTGTAGCAGAATGATGTCTCTCTCTTTTTGGAGTAATAGGATCTTAAAGATTAGTACGTAACTTGATTTATTTAAAATACATGAAGAATTACTGGTGGGAGCGTAAACCAGTAAGCCATTGGTCAGTATGCAGTCAGGTTGAAAACATGCACTGTCTATGGCCTGTGTATTCCTATTTTAGCCATACCAAGGCATTCTTCCAAATATGCACTTTTGTAAGTAGATAAATAATTTTTACTAGCTAAAGAAAATTTCATCAAAAACTAACCTTGCTATTCATTCCAAGTACTTTATATCTATAATTTCACTTAATCCTATTGTGCTTTATCATCTTAACAAAACTCTTATATTAGTTATAGTAAGTTTGAGTTGATTTTCCTGAAAGTATAATTCTATGAACCTGCTCATTAAATTTTTTTTTGTTATTTTGAATATTTATACTTGCGCTGCTTTTTTTTTTCTTACACTGTGTTTTACAAGTCTTAGTTTATTGGATAAAATTTCTAAAATGGTGTTTTCATGAGATGCCCTTGAACAGATGATTGGATATAGAAGATGTGGTTCATATACACAATGGAATATTACTCAGCCATCAGAAAGGAGGAATACCCAACTTTTGCATCGACATGGAGGCAACTGGAGGAGATTATGCTAAGGGAAATAAATCAGAGAATCACAATTATCATATGTTTTCACTTATTTGTGGAATATAAGAATAGCATGGAGGACATTAGGAGAAGCAAGGGAAAAATGAAAGGGGAGAAATTGGAGGGGAAGATGAACCATGAGAGACTATGGACTCTGGGAAACAAACTGAGGGTTTTAGAGGGGAGGAGGGTGGAGGGATGATTTAGCCCGATGATGCGTATAAAGGAGAGCATATGTTTCATGGAGCACTGGATGTTATACTCAATGAATCATGGAATACTACATCAAAAACTAATGATGTACTGTATGGTGACTAACATAACATAATAAAAAAATGAAATGGTGTTTAGTATAAAGGTGATGAAGCCATTCTGACATTAACATGAATAATCTCAATGTTTCAACTTTACAAGTAAGTTGTTTTAGGGTCCTTATTTAGGTAAACAATTATAAGATATAGGTATAAATTTAATAAAAATGTGTTGTAGTTACATGAAAAAGAAAAGTATACCATTTAGTTAGTGGATGAAAAATAAGATTTAAATAAATGGAGAAACTTACCAAATTGACTCTATGCAAGTTCTCTTCAAATTAAGATGTGTTTTTCTTGCATAAAATTATAGTGGTGATTTTGTTAGATCTTGAAAAACCTATCAAAAGGAGGAACACATGAAAATATTTCTAAGTGTTGTAAAAGAAGATAGAAAGATGACTAACTAAACCAGACATTAAAGCTTGTTCTAAAGTTGTAATAATTAAAAGTGTGATATTTATTCAGAGAGAATTCAATGTTCTTTTTTGCTGCATTCTAGACAGTGACTCAAGATTGTCCTTCATATCACATTTCTTCCTTGTCTCATTCTGCTTCCTTTTTATTCATACCTGCTTCATAACCATTTCTTCCCTGTCCCTCTTACTAATTATCTCATCAATGCATATTTCATTTATTTAATATCCATAGCTTTGTTTTTTCTTGAAGGGACACATCATGTGCAGTTTGCTTCTATTTACTGTCATAATTCTTTCAAATGTACTTTTTTTCTTTTTATTTCAGTGCAGTGTTCTAATTTTTTGATATTGCAGGCTCTTTTCATGGATTCCACATTTTCTATTTTCTCAGTAGTAATGAAAGAATGTTAACAGTGTATATAGTACTTCTACTCACAGATTTGTTTTTACTTTGAGGATCTTACTGTAAGATCTTATGATTGATGATTTATTGAAACAAATTTTCAGTAATAGCAACAAAAAAACAAAATGAAACTCAGAGTCATGGGAACTCTGGGAAAGAAAACTTGTTTTCTGTAAGGTTTGATCTGTGTCTTACTAGAAATCCCCTTTTTATAGCCAGTTTTCAGTTTTGTCTGCTTTTTGTGCCAGGTATAAAACGTAACTGTGTTCTACCAAATAAATCCTATTGAAAAATCCTTTTGAAGCACAGAATTTTATTCCATGAATAATCTTTTTCTTCAAATACGTTAAGGATTTCCTTATGCAAAAATCAGAGTCAGGGAAAACGTCAGTTATTGACCATGATTGACTCTCTAGCACATGCTTTTCTCATTAATCCACAAAAAAAATCTATAAAGTAAATATTCTATTCCCATTTCACAGACAAGCAAAATGAGTTTTCAAGAAGATAAGAGAGTAAGTATCTAATAAACTTACCTAGATTCATTCTATGAAGTCAGAGAAACTGAGCTTTCAATGCAAAAATAAAATTCTACAAATTCTCCTGGAAGTCATTTAACTTAACCTCTTAGGCAAGGCCTCAATACCTTTCATAGTATCCCTATCAAGCAGTCATTTCCCACGTGCTTGAAACCTTCCATTGACAGGAAGTGTTTTATCTTGCAAGACACCCTGTTAACCTCTGTTCAGGTCAGAGCTTTGACCTGGGAGCTCATGGGGTTCCACTTCCACAGACTTTGGAAATCACATCTAGACTCTCTTAAGTAACAACCTTGCATTATTAATTTGGACAATGATGTTACCTCCTTCTCCAGAAACCAGTTCACCAATAAAAAGAGTTTGTGTGTGGGTCCAAGTCATGTAGGAAGAAGGGCAGGTATAATGGTAAATTACCGGCAGTTCTGATAGGTCACACTGGCCCCCTAGAGGCTAATCAAGTGAACACATTTTCTCTTTGAAAGAGCCCCAGAAGACTGGAGAGGAGTAGTCTGAAGAGGTATGTCTGGCTACTCTGATTTCAGCAAATAAGGCTCTCAAAGACTCTTCATCCATAATTACTGAACTTTCCCTCTTGTTTTAAATCAGTACATTCTGGGTATGTTACTTAATCTTCAAAAATACTCCGTTTTGGTTTGTAGTTTAGTTTTTTTCCTAAAAACTATGTTATTTCTCTATACCATCCTACTTGGATATATTTCACTTCATTCCTTTTCAGTCTGCAGTGACTTCATTCAGAGATTCATAATACCAATTTGTATCTTTAATGAAAACTCCCACTTGCCAAGGGAAGTTTCTTCTTTCTCAAATATTTTAACTTCATAAGATAGACAGATAGCTCAGACTTCAAGTTCCCCAATTTCAAACATTTTAGAGCAATCATGTTTCATTTGTGGTTTTCTGATTTATAAGAAAGCAGAGAGTTCCTTGAGGGTAGGTGTCAAGTCTGATAATTCTCTGTCCCAAAGCCAGAGTGACGTCGGTGCTATACTCGGCACATGCTCGTTAAATTAAGAAGTACATTCTACTGAATTTTGTGTCTTACTTTTTGAATTGTGATTTGGGGGGGTTGTTTTCACCCAAGTGGTGAATAAAATGCCTGCTCTCATTAACACTAGTGAAATGATCTCGACAGAAGGAAGAGCTGCAAATGTGGAGTTGGATTATAGGAGACGAGGAGAGAGGAGATCAAATAGACGTGAGTCACAGAGGGAATGGCAGAGAGGAACATGCTGGTGGTGACAACAGTGGTCTGTGTGTGTGTGTGTGTGTGTGTGTGTGTAGAAAGAGAGAGAAAATTAGCATGGGTGGGAGGATGTCAGTAAGGGATTATTGAAAAAGAAATAACATCATAAATCCAAATGAGATGAAAAATTCCTTGAGTAAGGGTACCTGAGTGTCTCAGTCTGTTGATCATCTGCCTTCAGCTTGGGTCATGATCCCAGGGTCTTGAGAATGAGTCCCTGCGTGGGCTCCCTGATCAATAAGGAGTTTCCCTCTCCCTCTCCCTCTGCCCCTCATCCCCTGTGCATGTGCTCTCACTCTCTCTCTCTTTCTCACACGCTCTCTCCCAAGTAAATAAAATATTTTTAAAAATTAAAAAAAAAACTCCTTGAGTAAACTAGTGGCACAGAAGGGCAGAGAAGAGGTGGTTGATCCTGTAATAAAGAGCTAATGGGAGAGCTAATAAAACACACCTCCTCAAATGGAATGCTTGGAAAAATAATGAAGACATGGGAAAAAGACTGTTTTGGGTGAATGACAAAGTATGAAACAGAATCAGCCAATGTTCATTTAAGGAAATCTCAGAAATATTCAGGACAAAAAATGAACATAGCAAAAGGAAAATTGGAAATGTAGCTGAAATGAAGAAATATAGAAATCCAATGAAGTCTGGTCAATGGGCTAGAGAGTAATGTCCTAATCAAAAAAATAGATGGAAATTTTCATTATTTATTTGCTTTGGAATGAAAGATCTGGTAAAAGTGAAGGTCTCAGAAATGAGGACAGAATAGCTCTATGAAACCAGGAGATATAAATATAACTAGTATATATGTGTGTCTGTATGTGTGTGTGTATTCCACAAAAATAGGTGGAAATAGTTCTATTTTCCAATAACAAGAATAAAAAAGTAACTTAGATCACTTTATATGTTTTATGAAAATAGAAAATGGCAAAATCGTAAAAAATGGAGCCTCTCCCCAAACATGGGAACCTCCAAAGAGCAGGGAAATCCTCCAAAGATGACAGTGACTGAATCTTTGTTGCATTTATTAGCATCAAAGTCCAGGACAGGGGAGTTGGAAACAATCTGAGGTGTGTTTTCTTTGTTTGTTTACATGTAAATCACTGGTACCGAAACAAAGTTACTTTCGGAGTTCAATTTCCAGTGTCTGCTACATAAATCTGTAACTTCAACTCTCCAATATCTCTGTTTTGTGCCTCTTCCCTTTTAGGTCATTCCACTTTTCTAGTACAACTGCCTTAAGCCTCTTTCCCAGTACGTGATGGTCTTCCATGCTCTGAACATTTAAGAGGTAATCCCACTCCTAAATCTTTTCAAACACTACCCAGATCTAATAACCTAAAGCAGTTCCTTTGTCCCTTAACCCCCTTCCCGGCGTAACTTGTATTCAAATTGTGCAAGTATGTGACAGTTCACCAAGAATCACTTAATATTCCCAATATGTGCCAGTGATATTTGATTTCTCGAGAAATTAGGGAAATTAATGGACCACTTATAAAATCATAGAATGTTGGAATCAAGGGGGGATTTTAGAGATTATCTTGTCCAACTTATGAGTCATTTGTCAACAGCTCCAAGGGACTCATTCACAACAATAAATATAAACAATTAGGGCCTCTTTAAAAACTCTAGAGTAAGAAAAATTACAGGATTCCCCCAAGGAAGGAAATGAAGCTAAGTGTGCTAATTTGGACAGATGCTTGAACAGCATCTCCAACACATGCAAGCACAAATGCAGGGCTATGTTGATTCAATACGTACATGAGACTTCAAATCAAACAGAGACATTTATTAAGCATAGCATCATGATTAAGATATGCTCAAGGTGTCAAAGAGCTGGGACTGGGTTCCAGAAATATGAGAACACAGTACCCCCAGCACATAGAGAAAAAACACAGTGCTCGTGATCGTCAATTATGCTTCTCTTTCTAAATCTATAGCTTAGTAAACTTGGTGTTCATGTTACCGAGGAAGTATGTCACTGAAGGGTTTTATACGGAGACTTAAAGAACATCACCCCCTCCACCACCCCTCAGTTTATGTGGAATATACTTGCTAATACCCTTGTACTGCTCTAGGGGAAGAATGTGACTTCCCTAGTTAGTGCTGAGGTCATTAAAATGTATCCAAGCTAACAATTACATTCTCCCCATACAAACTTGACAATAGCCTGGAGCTTTGTATTGAATTCTATTTCTGATCAACAAGGTTAGGGGTGTGGAAGGTCTGCAGGAATCTTTCCTGCAGGTTTTCTTCTAGAAAATGCTCCCAGGGTCTTAGTCTGGAGAAACCCCACCTTATATTTTGCCTTCACTGTGGAACCTTTGCTGACTTTCACAGCGCAGACTGGCCAAGGCAGAGTCAAAATCTCTGACTTTGGGTTCTCATAGCTCTTTACAGGGGACCAGCAGGGCTTGGGTTCCCTGGGAGGTGGTGCTGCTTTCTATAGGGCATTTGGGAAATCTCTGAGGAGTGTTGTTGGATGATAGCAGGCACTGTTGCCATTTAGTGGGTTGGAGCTGGTTTCGTTCAATAAAGACATATTCTGTGGCCAGCATTTCTGCATAATTTCAATGTACAGTGAATTTTCCAAGAGTTCAGCTGCCATTTAAATTGAGAGAGGACTGCACATTGTTTTATTTGAAATGTTACCGAGTCAGTGGCATCTGCAACTGTGATATCTGAGCGGCCGACACCTGTAACATCTCTCATTCTGCACTTGTAATTTTTGCCGTCAAGGAGGACCTAGGTAGAGGGACAAGTATCTGTTTTATCATGTCTATGTTATGATGTCTGTTTTATGATGGATGCTCTATTTTATCATAACTTACATTCCTTTTGTTCCTTCTTTATTTTGCAATCAGGAGACTGCACTGATTTTTCTGGACTTTTGTAGACATATATTGTCTGAATTTTATTGTAGGAAAATAAAGGAGATATTACAAATAATTATTATAGAAAGAGAGCATTGGGTCTGATTTGGACAAGATGGAAAGAGCAGCTCTGAGGTCATATCTAAGTTCTAGAATGGTCTCCGCGATTTATCAGTTTTTGGAATTCAGGGACGTTACTTCTTTATGTCACCTGTTCCACATTGGCAAAATAGGGATAATAACCATTATGATTTATGTAGGTTCCTGAAACATAGCAGATGTCCCGTGTATGCCTTCCCCTTTCTTCACTCAGTCAACAAATATTTATTGACCACCTACTTTGGACAGATATGAGTTTAGCTGCTTATATAAAGCAGAAAACAAATGGGACAGTCTCTGGCAGAGTAGAGGTCACATTCAAATGATGGGACATCATGTAGTTTCACTATTTCACACATGAATTCTGTTGCTGTTACAACACTTTATTATGGTGAATTGAAGGTATATAACAATCTGAGTGCCCAAATACTCATCCTTGAAGCAAGAGTAATGTATTTACATCTATAGCCTTGGCAACTAGTACAGTCTTCTACCACCAATATTTTTTAATTGGATTGTATTATAAGATATTTTCCATCATAAAAGTCTAAACTTCAGAAATTCTAAGATTTAAAATTAAGTTTAAATAGTATAAAACACAAGTGAAAAAATGGATGTAATGAGAATCAAGAACATTCTTTGCATGATTGCATAGCGTTTATTTGTGACCCAGTCTTCCTTTTGCTTTGTTCCATCTTAAACTGGGTGAGACCGTGCCCTGCTCTGGTCTTGATGAGGAGTCCATGGAGCCAGTGTGGGGGTTGGGGGCAGACACTCCCTCTGAGCCTACACAGCCCCCTTCTGGTCTATGTTATCTGCTTGGTCTGCCCCATGTCTGACTCCTGGAACTATGTGGGTGTCTTTCCCAGGTCTGTTCTTTTGTAGAAATGCATGCCCTTGGGCTCAGAGGGTGGTTGAGAAATGGTACCTGGAGAGGATGTGAATGGAGTGGTTGTGACAACTGAGTGGGGGCACTGACCTGCATGTATGTGCGGTCTTTGGTGTTCCATAGAGTAGGCAGGAGAAAGTCAAGGGTGCCCATTAGGTCATGTTCTGAATCCTGGAATCAAAATGGAAACTTTGTCAAGGTAAAGAGATCGAAATAACTTATTTAATGATTTGTTACCATGATTTGTAACTTTCAAGTATATCCATGTATTATGTGGGCTTCCATTTTTCAGTTTGCCCTAGGTCCCACAAATGTTAAAGATGGTTCTCCTTCCTGTTCTTCTCTTCTTTATTAACTTAGAGCACATATAGGAGTGTATGTAGTGATTTTAAAGATGCTGCTTACAGTATTTCTCTGATCTTATTTATTCTAGCCAAAAGGAATTAAGAACAATTTTTTACCTGTCCATGAGAGTATTATTTCTTTCTGTGCCATTAATCTAAACTTTTATTTTCCATTAGGCTGTAAATAGGATTCCAGATTTCAATAAAATTGTCATATCTCTTTTTCCTCTGTGTAGCCTCTTTCCCCTTGAGGATGAAAACACTCCATACATATATTGCTAGCTCTATTCTTAGATTCCAGCATGACAGTATATTTTGGAGCTAAAGATATCCTTAATGGTTTTGGGATTTTCTGTTGGAATTTCTTTGAGTGCTATCTTCATAAGAGTTTCTTTAAAAGAGAAATATGTGCATTTGTTTGTTTGTTTTTTCCATATATCCTGGAATATTTTCCCTGTCCTTGCATATTACATGCAGGCTATTTATGAAGCAAAGTTCCTGTCTGCCTAGTTACTGGCATTTATGATTTTTACATGGCTGTTTACAAATACATTGATATAGAATGGTATGATTTGCGATGATCTTTATGTATTTCCTAAAGATATTTTCCATAATACATATTTTAATAGAATCATTTTATTCTTTTTTATTTATATGGCATATTCCCTTTTTGATACATGCTTATAGCTTAAAGATGTATATTTTGGAGCACCTGGGTGGCTCAGTCATTAGGCATCTGCCTTCGGCTCAGGTCATGATCCTAGAGTCCCAGGATTGAGCCCCACATCGAGTTCCTTGCTCGACCAGAAGCCTGCTTCTCCCCCTCTTCCTCCCCCTGCCTGTGTTCCCTCTCTAGCTGTATTTCCCTCTGTCAAATAAATAAAATCTTTAAAAAAATGTATATTCAGCTTGTTCATTTTGTATGTTATATATTGCATTATAGTATATTATTGATATCTTTTCTTATGTATACGATTATCATTAATGCTTCGTAATTTTCTTCTTTAAGATGTTATTTAATTTTCTCTATTATAACCTTGTTAGTTCTAGTACTTTATATTAAAATATTAAAATAATTGTATCAATTATAATTTTTAAAAGATTTTGAATGGCACTCATGTTGAAACCTCAGCCATTTAGTGTTCTGCATGTTGTTTCTTTCATATGGATTAGCATACTTATCTGACTCTTCTCTGGCTAATGCAATGAAAGCAATCCTTCAAAATACAGCTTATGTACTACCACTGTCATAACTTTGACGTTCATACATTTATTTTTTCAGTAATTCAACAGAATTTATTCAGTGGCCATTATGTTACATGAACAGTAAGTGAGTGCTGGTGATAAAAAAAAAAATGAATGAAAACAACCAACTAGTCTCTGCTGCCAGGGTGGAGAGGTACTCCTCTAGTAATCACACTTGCCAGTCTATAACTTCCAGCTGAGGAAGGAACTTAGAGGAAAAGAAACAGGGCTCTATGAGTAAGACAGTGAGCAAACATGGCTCTGACCAGCCCTAGGTCTCACGGGGTGGCAAGAGCAGGTGAAAACCAACAGTGTGACAGCGATGTTAACACATCTCTGATAGGTTGCTTGCCAGGATGGATGCACTAATCCTCCATGTCTATACACAGGGCTCCTTCCTCTATGACTTTGCTGTTCTTCCCACAAAGGGGGAAGTCTATTTCCCCCTCCTTAAACTGGGCAGGAGTGACATCATGGGAGCCCCAGAGCCTAGGCTTTAAGAGGTAGCGCAGCTCCCCTTCTTACTCTTGTGGGATGCTGCCTGAGCATTAGCATGTCAGAGAACAAAGGGCCACATGGAAGAGGGAGGAGGCTTCTAGCCAACAGCCAAAACCAACTCTCAGACATGTAAAGGAGGTTCTTAGACTAAGTAGCCTTATCTAGTCGTATGCTGCCTGGTGACCGCAGCCCTATGAGTGACGTTGGGGGACACTAGTGAAAGAGTCACCCAGATGATTCTAATCCAGATGGCTGAGCTCCGTGGTCAAATTTATTCCTAGGTGTTTTATTCTGTTGATGCGTTGTTGTTAGTGTATAGAAACACATCTGACCTTTTTAATATGAGGTATAGTGGACACAAAGTATGAGTTTCAGGTGTGCAATAGAGTGATCAATAATTACATACATTATGAAGTGCTCACCATGATTAAGTGTAGTTGCTATCTGTCACTGTGCAAAATTACTAAGTATTATTACCTGTCTTCCCTATGCTGTACATTACATTCCCATGACTGATTTTATAAGTAGGAGTTTCTACCTTTTTTTTAAAAGATTTTATTTATTTACTTATTTATTTATTTATTTATTTATTTATTTACTTATTTGACAGGGAGAGAGATCACAAGTAGGCAGAGAGGCAGGCAGAGAGAGAGGAGGAAGCAGGCTCCCTGCTGAGCAGAGAGCTTGACAAGGGCCTCGATCCAACACCCTGAGATCATGACGTGAGCTGGAGGCAGAGGCTTTAACCCACTGAGCCACTCAAGAGTTTGTACCTTTTAATTCCCTTTACCTATTTTGCCTCTCCCCCCACCTCTTTCCTTTCTGGCCACCATCAGTTCTTTATACTGATAAATCTGTTTCTATTTGTTGTTGCTATTTGTCTCTTTGATTTTTAGATTCCAGATAGAAATCAAATCCTATGGTACTGGTCTTGCTCTGTCTGACTTCTTTCACTTAGCATAATATCCTCTAGGTCCATCCCTGTTGTTGAGATGGCAAGATTTCATTCTTTTTTATAGCTAATTAATATATCCCTGTGTAAATATACCACAACTTCTTTATCCATTTATCTGTAGCTGGATACTTAGGTTGCTTCCATATCTTGGATATGGGAAATAATCCTTCAGTGAACACTGGGGTGCAGATAACTTTTTGAATTAGTATTTTTATTTTCTTTGGGTAAATACCCAAAAGTATAATTCTAGATCGTATAGTATTTCTGTTTTTAGTTTCTTGAGGAACCTCCACACTCTTTTCCACAGCCTCTATTCCAATTTACATTTCTACCAAAGCACACAGGGTTCTCTTTTCTCCACATCACCACCAATACTTGTTATTTCTTATCTTTTGATACTAGCCATTCTGACAGGTATGAGGTGATACTGTACTATGGTTTGGATTCGCCTTTCCCTGATCATTAGTGATATTGAACATCTTTTCATGTGCCAATTAGCCATCTATATGTCATCTTTGGAAACATGTCTATTCAGGTCCTCTGCCCATTTTTTAAATCAGATCATTATTGTTACTATTGCTATTGAGTCATGGGTTCTTTATATATTTTGAGAATTAACTCCTTGTCAAATACATGATTTGCAAATATCCTTTCCCATTCATTAGATTGTCTTTTTGTTTTGATGGTGGCTTCTGTCATTGTACAAAAGCTTTTCAGTTTGGTGTACTCTGGATTGTTTATTTTTCCTTTTGCTTCCTTTGCTTAAGGAGACATATACAGAAACATATGGTGTGTTTTTCCTTCCTTCCTTCCTTCCTTCCTTCCTTCCTTCCTTCCTTCCTTTCTTCCTTCCTTCCTTCCTTCCTTCACTCCCTCCTTCCTTCCTTCTTTCCCAACCCCTTCCCTCCTTCCTTTCCCTTTCCCCCTTTCCTTCTTCCTTCCTTTTCATTTCCCTTTTCCTTTCTTTCTTTTTTCTTTCTTTCTTATTTATTTATTTATTTATTTATTATCTTCTTTCTTTCCTTTTTTTGAAAGAAGAGTGTGCCTGTGTGTGCACATGTGTGCAAGTTGTCTGGGTTGAAACAGAGGGAGAGGGAGAGAGAATCTTAAGCAGGCTTTCCACCCAGTGTGGAACCCAGTGTGGGGCACAATCCTGACACTGTGACCTGAGCTGAAATCAAGAGTTGGCTGCTTAACATACTGAGCCACCAAGGCACTCTACTGCCTAAGTTTTCTTTAAGATATTTATGGTTTCATGTTTTACATTAGGTCTTTAATCACTTTTGTGTATGAAAATAATCCAGTTTCATTCTTTTGCATGCAGCTGTCCACAGTCAAGTGGGATTTATTCCAGGGATGCAAGGATGGTTCAATATACAAAAATAAATCAGTAAGACACCACATTAACTTGAGGAGGGATAGGATTATCTTAATAAATGCAGAAAAAGCCTTTCACAATTTATTCACGATAAAAACTCTCAATAGTACAAGTAATGCATCTCAACATGATAAAGCCATATAGGACAAACTCACAGCTCACAGCATACTCAAAGCAGAAAAAGTAAAAGCTTTCCCACTAAGATCAAAACAAGAAAAGTTTGTTATTTCCCATTACTTTTATTCACCATTGTACTTGAAGTACTAAAGATGACATGATACTATGTATAGAAAACTGTAAAGACTCCACCAAAAAACTATTAGAGCTGATAAATGAATTAAGTAAAGTTTCAGAATATAAAAATCAATATACAGAGATGTATTGAATTTCTGTACACAAATAACAAAATAGCAGAGAGTGAAAACAAGAAAAACAATCCCATTTACAATTGCATCAAAAAGAATAAAATACCAAAGAATAAATTTAACCAAGGAGGTGAAAGACCAGTACTCTGAAAATTAAAAGACACTGTTGAAAGGAATTGAAGATGACAGAAATTAAAGTATTTTGTGCTCATGGGTTGGAAGAATGAATGTTTAAAATGTCCATACTACCCAAAGCATTCTACAGATTCAGTGAAATCCATATAAAAATACCAGTAATATTTTTCACAGAACTACAACAAAGAGTCTTAAGATTTGTATGGAACCAAAAAAGACTCTTAACAGTTGATACATTCTTGAAGAAAACAAAACAAAATAAAACAAAGCAGGAAGTATCACAATCCCAGATTCCAAACTATATTACAAAGCTATAATAATCAAAAAAATATGATACTGGCAAAAAAAAAATAGACACATAGAAGAACAGGTTTCTGCATTAAGAACCCAGAAACCATTGCACTTATATGGTCAGTTAATCTATGACAAAGGAGACAAGAATATACAGTCTCTTCAATAAATGATGTTAGGAAAACTGTGGAACTGATTTTTGTACAGACATACCTTGAAGGTATTGTGCCTTCGGTTTCACACCACTGTAATAAAGCAAATCTCATGATAAAGCAAGTCAAATTAATCTTTGATTCACAGTGTATATAAAAGTTGGGCTTATACTTTATCATAATGTATTATTTATGCTTTGTACATAAAAGCATAAGTCTAGAAAAATCTATGTACTATAATTAAAAAATACTTTGTTGCTAAAAAATGCTAACCATCATCAAGCTTTAAGTGAGTCAGAATTTTTTTTAAGTGGAGGGTTTTGCCTTGAGTTTGATGGATACTGACTTATCATGGTAGTCATTGCTAAATATTGGGATGACTGTGGCAGTTTCTTAAAATAAGACAACAGTGAAGTTTGCTACATCAATTGACTTCCTTTCACCAGTGATTTCTCTGTAGCATGTTATGCTGTTTGACATTTTACTCACAGTAGAACTTCTTTCAACTAAGTTAATGTAAGGTTCTAAATCACTGTCATTTCACCAGTCTTCACAGCATTTTCAGCAGTAGATTCCATCTCGAAATTTCAGCCCATCACTCTCTTTGCTCATTCATTAGAAGTAACTCATCATCTGTTAAAGTTTTACCATGAGATTGCAGCAGAACAAATATAATGATGAAAATTTTGAAATATTGGAAGAATTACCAAAATGTGACAGAGACATGAAGTGAACAAATGCTGCTGGAAAAATGGAGTCAATAGACTTGATTGATACAGGATTACTACAAAACTTCAGATTGTGAAAAACATAAATCTGTGAAGAGCAATAAAGTGAAGTTCAATAAAATAGTATGTGCCTGTGTATGAATTTCATATCCTCAACTTTCCTGAAATTATTTATTAATTCTAACAGTTTTTTGGTGGAGTGTTTTGGATTTTCCTTGTGTAAATCGAGTTCTCTCCAGAGAAAATTTTACTTACTTTCTGATTTGGATGCATTTTCTTCCTTCCTTCCTTCCTTCCTTCCTTCCTTCCTTCCTTCCTTCCTTCCTTCCTTCCTTCCTTCTTTCCTTCTTTCCTTCCAGTATTATGTTGAAAAGAAGTGTCAAGAGTGGGTATCCTTGTTTTGTTCCAGAAAAAACTGGGCATCCTGTGCAGGGTCCTACAGTACTGGGGAAAGATCAGGTACTCATTCACATCTCCTCATTTCTCCATGTGGGAAAAATTAGTCTGAAGGTGCCGCTCTTGGCCCTGAGCTGTGTTGCCTTGGACACATGATGATGCAGATGAAGTTAAACTGTAATTCTTACTCTCTTCAGTGTGTCTATTCTCAGACTTTTTGCTCTAACAAGGCCCTGGGGCTTCTCCACTGGATTACCAGGATCCTATGAAGGTACTCTTATCTTGGAGGTATGGAGGTTGTTGTGAAAATTGATCATTGTGGAGGAAATGACAGCTGAAAATCCCTATTCTATCATCTTGCTGTTGCTGCTCCTAAGAACTTAGTTTTCTAAATTAACATGCATCTGCAAGGGTGTGCTGTCTTCTCGTGGAACTTAGGTAAACTTTTCCTCTTGTAATTTTAGGTCTGTATAATATTTTGAGACTTATAGAAAGGGTGTTGTATGGTTATCCATATGTATGTCATATCACTTTAACTAGATAGTACATTTGTAACCATAGGAAATGAGAGGAAAATCATGACTGAGGGGAAGTTTGATCTAAAGTAAAAATGCATGCATGGTGGGGCAGACAGGGAAGGTAGCCATTTTGTGGGTCTCTAAATGTCCCCAAGGATCCTATGTATCATGTCTTCTTTCTTTTTACTCCCATTTTTTTAAGGTTTTTATTTATTTATTTGACAGAGAGAAACACAGCTAGAGAGGGAACACAAGCAGGGGGACTGAGAGAGGGAGAAGCAGGCTTTCCGATGGGCAGGGAGCCCGATGTGAGGCTCAATCCTAGAACTCCAGGATCATGACCTGAGCTGAAGGCAGCTGCTTAATGACTTAGCTACTCAGGTGCCTGTTACCCATTTTCTTACACTTTCCTATAGCTAGGCTTTCCTGGAAGAAATCTGAAATCCCATTAACATAATTTCATGGATTCCCTTAACTGACCATGGTTCTCATAAGATTTAATGATTTAATATTGAAATATGGCACTTTGGGAACTGCTATACTACACCATCTGTATACCTGTATGCACCTGCTCCAGTATTTCTCTGGTATTTATTTTTGCTCTCCTGGGCAGAAGATTACTGGACTAAATTCTACCACTTCCTTTTTCTTGCTTTCTCTGGCAGGTTGTGTCATAATTTCTTTGAGTGAAGCTCAAGTGGATTGCCTTGTTGTTTTGTGAATTTCCTAATACTCTTCTGGGTGTGTTAAGTTCTTTCTTTCCAGTTAAGTTATTAGTATACCCATGACAGTTTCAGTGCATCACTAAAAGCAGGGACTCAACAATTGATTGACTCTTAGAAGAATTTATTTTTTCATTCAACAAATATTTATTATGTGACTACTATGTGTTAGTCTTATTACTGCTTGTAACTTATCTATGAAGAAAGTGGACACAGATTCCTGCCTCTGTAAAGTTTATTTTCTAGTAGTGGAGCCAAATAATAAACACTGAACATAACAAACAACAATAATGATGTTATTTGCACATAAAACATTAAACCAATGATCTTTATTCTGATAATTCTTTTTTTGTTGAGAAGTACCATATAAATCCAAGTTATCTTTGGCTTAGAGTCCAGACTTTGATTTCTAGAACTACTAGACCATTATGCAAGACCTGTTCCTGTATGTAATATCTGTACAGTACACCAAGAAAACCAAAATACTGATTAACTCTCTTTACACTACTATTGTAATTACTATTGGAATTGCTGCAAAAATGAAAGGAGGACAAGAGAAGATAAAAATCTTCATATATAAAGAGGTAATATGAAAATTACAGGTGAATATGGGAGCCAAATTCACCAAATATATTAACTATGTCTAAGATGGAGGTAAGGGGATGTTTACCTCAATCTACACAGAGTTGTTTCCAACATCTTTAAGGCTGCCTGGGATCCTAAATTCTTGAAGTGGATTAAATTTCTTTTTGTTTCCTTTTCTCTGATCTTTCTTTGAAAAAGAGAAAGAAAGGAAAGGAAAACAAAAGAAGGGTCAGAGGAAAGGAGGGTAAAAGAGAAAGAGAAAAAAATCTTGCCCCTTTGGGCTTATTGTCATTCACCAGCTTCCATGGATCCTCCTTCATTCATCTATGACTGGCAGTTGATTTAGTCTTATTCATCCCAAGACCCACCACCACCCTGCAGGACTCCAACACGTGGATGATCTTTCCAACACCCTGGTCTCTCAGTTCTATGTCATTGTCATTTCCAAGGACCCTCAGTTTTATGTGGCTGCTTATTCCTATGGTCACACTATGTCCTCTGTCATCACAAGCCACTCCACCTCTACAGTCCCAAACATCTTACTTTGGGACATCAGTCCCTGCTTCTTCCAGCCTGGTTGTTAGGCTATTTCCACTCCGATTGTTCTTCAGTCTAGTGGAATCCCCAATCAGTGGAGAGACCTCTATACTTTGCCAGTCTTGTATGAATATTTTCTTTCTTCCCTTCCTTACTGAAGAGATTCCTAGATCTGGCCTTTTGGCAACAATTTATGAGTAATTCTATTGATTTCCTTTTGCCCTACTTACTTGTAAAAGTCTTACTACTTATCCTTCATCTGTAATGACTAGCTGAGCCTTGCTGGAGAAGGTTGCAACAAATGACAGGTAAGTACAATTAATATTCATGGTTTTTAAAGCATGTCTTACGTGCTGCTTAAGATTCTTGTTACATTTATTCGGTCCACTTGCTCCCTTGATCCACGACACTCATTCCAAACTTGCTATCTATCCTCAACCTCAGCCTCACTCTCCGGATGCCCCACCACCCTAACTCATAAACACATTTGCTTCTCATTTTTCTCAGTTGGCTTCATCTCTTCCTCAGGAATAATTGAAGTCATCATTTAAAAAATCACTTAATTTTCTACTATTAATCATGCACACCATTGACATGTGCCCTCTTCTTTTTTCTTCTTCCTTACTCCAGTTGCTTTAGAAGGGGTGTCCCTCCTCCTTTCCAAGATGTGTTTGTCCACTTCTCTTTTGGCTTCTAATCATGATCATCAACACTATGCTCCCCATATGCCAGCCTTTGCTCAAAGTACTTTACTCATAATACTCTCAACAGTCCTAGGAATTGATCCCGTAATTACTCCCATGCTTCAGTTGAGGAAACTGAGGCACTGAGTGATGTATAACTTGTCCAAGGTAACCCAGGTAGTAGCTGGTAGAAGCAAATTTTAATCCTGGAAACCTGGTAACAGCAACACCATACTTTTAGGAAAGTGACAATACAACTATCCTTTCTATACTCTGCTTATAATCAACCGCTCCCTCTCATCAGAGTCATTCCCACCAATATCAAACATGCCCGTATTTCTTCCCCATTGCTCTTATAGACCTCTCATTTCATCTAAAACCCTCTGTTTGTTTTTAACAGCCACATATCGTGAATGAGCACTTTTTGTATTTGTTGCATTCAGTTTTTGCACCTTCCACTCAGTAATCCCACTCACTCCAATCTCGGTCCCACACCACCACCAACTTAGCAATCAAAATCAAAATAACAAAAAAAAAGTAAGGTAATCACTGATGCCTGTGCCCAAGATTCAAAGAGCAATTTACAGTGTTTAATTACTGGCCTTCTTAGCAAAATTTAACTTTCCTGATGATTCCATTATTCTTTATTAATAAAAAGTTATATTTAGAAAAAATTTACATACCATACAATTCACTCATTTAAAGTGTAAAATTCAGTGGTTTTTTTTTTTTTGGCATTTTCAAAGAGTTTTGCAAACATTATTACAATCAGCTTTAGAACAACCACCGACTTACTTTCTGTCTCTGTGAGTTTGCCTATTATGGACATTCCATGTAAGTAGAACCATACAGTATGTGGTCCTTTATGACTGGCTTCTTCCACTTAGAATAATGTGTTCGAGCTTCATTCATGGTGCAGCATGTATCAATGACTCATTCCTTTTTATTGTTGAATAATACTCCATTGCAAGGATAGACCACATTTTATTTGTCTTTTCATCAGTTGATGGATATTTGGGTTGTTTCCACTTTTTTGGCTATTATGAATAATTCTGCTATAAACATTTCTGCACAATTTTTTGTGTAGACATATGTTTTTATTTCTCTTGAGTTTATATCTAGGAATGGAATGGTTGAGCCATATGGTAACTCTGTGCTTAACTATTAGAGGAACTGCAGAATGTTTTCCAAAGAAGCTACACCATTTTACATCCTCACCAACAGTGGATGAGCGTTCTGATTTTTCCACATCTTGGCCCATATGTGTGATTATCTGACTTTTTTATTCTAGCCATTGTAATAGATGTGTAGTGGTACCTCATTTCAGTTTTTAATTTTTTTTAAATTGAAGTATAATTAACATGCTACCTTCTATTTACAAGTGTATATAATAGAGATTCAATATTGTTATACAATATGAAATGGTCACTGTGATAAATCTAGTTACCATCTGTCATTTTACAAAGTTATCATAATATTATTGACTATATACCCGATGCTGTGCATTGCATCCCTATGACTTATCCCTCTTAAAACCAGAAGTTTGTACCTCCTTATCCCCTTTGTCCACTTTGCCCATCCTCCTACCTCTCCTTGCTCTGGCAACCAACAGATTGCTTCCCATGTCAAGGAGGCTGCTTCTGTTTTATTTTGTTTGTTCATTTGTTTTGTTTTTTAGATTCCACATATAAATGAAATCACATGGTATTTGTCTTTGGCCTGTTTCACCCAGCACAATACCCTCCATGTCCATCCATGTTATTGCAAATGGCAAGATTTGATTCTTTTCCATAGCTAAGTAATATTCCACTACATATGTCCACCCTATCTTCTTTTTTTAAAAAAACCAGCTTGTCAATCACTTATTATAAGCTTCTGGACTTTCTGTCTAGCTTCTGAAGGTCTCCCCCACTCTGAGTTTATACATATAGTCTCTTTCCTTCTTATTTGTTTTATACATTTACATTTCAGTCTATTCAAAATTGATTTCTATATCTAATCTGATGTGTGAATCTGTATTTTCCACCCTTTCAGCTTTATCCATCTATCAATGGACACTCAGGTTGTTTCCATATCCAAGTCATCAAACAATGCTTCAGTGAACATAGGAGTGCATATATCTCTTCAAATTGGTGTTTTCATTTTCTATGGATAAACACCCAGAAGAGGAAATTCTGGATCATATGGTAGGTCAATTTCTATTTTTTTGAGAAAACTCCACATTACCCTCAACAGTGGCTGTAGCAATTCACATTCCCACTAATAGTACTCAAGGATTCCCTTTTCTCTACATTCTTGCCAACTCTTGTTATCTTTTGTCTCCCTGATAATAATCAATCTGACAGGTGTGAGGTGATATATTACTGTGCCTTTGATCTGCATTTCCTCACTGAGAAGGTGTCCATTCAAGACAACTGCTTATTTGAAAATTGGAATTTTTGTTTCTTTGATAGTAAGTTGTGTAAATTCTTCACACATTTTGAGCATTAACCCATCCCATTTAGTAGGTGGCCTTGTCATCTTGTTTATTTTTATTTTTTTCCTACACTGTGCAAAAGTTTCCCAGTTTGATGTGATCCCACATCAAACTGGGAAACTGATGCCCAGTTTAGGCATGGGATGGCAATAGATGCCCATCCTAGCTCCTATTTCCCTTACCTGAGAAGAACAGTGCAAAAAAATATTGCCCAGACGGATGTCAGAGAGCTCACCACCCATACCTCCAGGAATCCCACAGTTCTGGGTTCTATAGTCAAGTCTTCAATCTACCCTGAATTCACCTTTAATATGGTGTAAGAATGGTCCAGCCTCACTCCCCTGAATGTTGCTGTCTACTCATCCGAATACCACCCATGGAAAGAAACTGTTCTTTCCCTCATTGTATACTCTTGACTCTTTTGTCATGGATTAACTGACCATGTATGTAGGATTTATGTCTGGGCTCTCTTACTGAGCTATGTGTCTGGTTTTGTGCCAGTACCATAATGTTTTGATTACTGTAGCTTTGTACTACAGTTTACAATTTGGGAATTTGGTACTTCCAGCTTTGTTCTTTCTCAGGATTATTTGGCCATTTGGGGTCTTTTGTCATTCCATACAAATATTAGGATTCTCTCTTCTAGATCTGTGAAAAATGCCATTGGTATTTTGATGGGGATTACATTGCATCTGTAGATAGCTTTGTGTCGTATGGACATTTTAACAATATTTATATTTCCAATCCTTCATCAGTGTCTTATAGTTTTCAGAGTAAAGGTCTTTCACCTCCTAAGTTAAATTTATTCCTAGGTAATAAATTTGTACAGCTTCTGGACTTTCTGTCTAGCTTCTGAAGGTCTCCCCCACTCTGAGTTTATTCCTAGGTAATAAATTTAACTTAGGAGGTGAAAGACCTTTACTTCCTTTTTTTTGGTAAGCAATTATAAATGGGATTCTTTTCTTAATTTTCTCTTTCTGATAGTTTGTCCTTAGGGTATAGAAATCCAAACAATTTTTGTATGCTTTGTATCCTGTGTCTTTACCAAATTCACTTACTTGTTCTAACAGCTTTTTGTAGAGTCCTTAGGGTTTTCTGTTTATACTACCCTGTCGTCTGCAAATAATGGCAGTTTTACTTCTTTTGAATTTTGATGTGTTTTATTTCTCTTTCTTGCCTTGTTGCTGTGGCTAGGACTTCTAATGCTATGCTGAATAAAAGTGACATGAGTGGACATCCTTGACTTATTTATGATCTTAGAGGGAAAGCTTTCAGCTTATCAACATTGAGTATCATGTTAGCTGTGGGCTAGTTACATATGGACTTTATCATGTCAAAGTCTATTCCTTTTATACTTACTTTGTTGAAAGTTTTAATCAGAATGGACCTTGAATTTTGTCAAATGCTTTTTCTGCATCTATTGAGATAATCATGATTTTTATCCTTCATTTAGTTAAAGTCGTTTGATTTGCAGATGTTGAATCATCCTTGCATTCTGATATAAATCCAACTCAATTGTGGCATATGCTCTTTTTTTTTTTTTTTTTTTTTTTTGGCATATGCTCTTTTAATGTATTGTTGACTTTGGCTTGCTAACGTTGTATTGAGGAATTTTGCATCTATGTCCATTAAGAATATTATAGACTATGTTTACTTGGTAGCCTTGGCAGGCTGGCTGGAATTGTGATGGATGTGGGCAGTGGGGTCCTAGGATGGATGTACTATGTTGGGACCACTTTGGAAGGATGGCTGGAGTTGGAGCAGGTATAGGTCGGGGAAGCCTGGAATATCCTGTGCCCTGGCTACCTTGACAGAACAGATGGGACGGACCCAGGCTGGGAGGAGTCTTTTCAGAGCATGCCATACTGCTGCTGCCTTATTGGGGCTGTCGTGGATACATGCTGGGAGGTGTCCTGTCACTTCGGTTTTGATTTGCATTTTTCTGATTTCTGATGCTGGAACTCTTTTATGTGCTTATTGGTCATTTGTAAAACTTCTTTGTTGAAAATCTATTTAGATTATTTACCACCTTTTAGGTTATTTAGTTTTTATTATTGAATTATAGAAATTATCTATTCTAAATGTGAGTTTCTTATCGAATATATGTTGTGGAGAAAAGTTCTTACATTTGATAGGTTGACTTTGTGGATGATGTCCTTTGAAGGATGAGATTTTTAAATTTTGATAATATCCCATTTGTCTATTGTGTTGTTCTTGTTGCTTGTGCTTTTTCTATCCTATCTAGAAATGATAGCCGAATCCAAGGTCATGAAGATATACTCCTATGTTTTCTTCTAAGAGGTTTATAGTTTTAACTCTGATATTTAGGTCTTCAACATATTCTGAGTTAATTCTTATACGTGATATGAGGTAGGGGACTCCATTATTTTTGAAAAATTCTTTTACCTGGGCTTTCAGGAAACCACATTCTTCTCATTTCCTCTTGATCCTACACATGATCCTTTCCAGTATTTTTTTTCAGATTCTTCTGTATTTTTAAATGTTGTATATTCTCAACGTTTTGTATAGTATATCTTTTATTCTCCTAAGTACTCTTTCCTGGGGAACCTCAACAAGGGCTGAACTTCAATCATAACTATGTACTGATGACTTTCAATTTATATCTCCATCCAAGATATCTCTGAACTCCAAACGTTT
The DNA here is from genome assembly GCA_004023965.1 of Spilogale gracilis. NCBI lineage: Eukaryota > Metazoa > Chordata > Mammalia > Carnivora > Mephitidae > Spilogale > Spilogale gracilis. Next base: position 214,716 of record PITA01000464.1, read on the forward strand.
CCATCCAACTTCCAATTCTATATCTCCTCTTAGCTATCTCAAAAAAATATAAAACCTCAGGCTCTTCAAAATAAAACATCTAATATGCTCATTTCCCCAACTGGGCACCAGATGTTAATTGTGAAAGCTTAAGACTTACATACGCTTAAGACTTACATACCATCCTTGATGCTTCCTTCCCTCTTATTCTCAAGTCCAATCAATTACCAATCTCTCAAGTTTACCTTGTACATGGAAAGTAATCTTATGCTTTGTAGCCCAACAATAATCATCCTAATAGTGTTATGTTCTTTATTTGCCTAGATTTCTAATAGACTTCTAACAGATCCCCACTCATCTATTCTAGACCACCTTGACTGTTTTCTCCACATTGCATCCAGGGTGTTTCCAAAATATAAACCTGACCCCACCAATTAAACACCTGCCCCATCAGCAAAAATAATTGACCCCCACGGACTCAACAACTAAAAAAACAAAACAAAACAAAAAACTTCTCCATTGCTTCTGTGGATTGGCCCCTCAAGCTTGGTCATCTTAACTCTCCATGTCTAGATATGAAGTCTCTTTTAAATGTCAGAATACTTCTTTTAACACCATGGAATAAAATATGAGCCATTCTATCATACTGGCCCTCCCTCCCCTACACTCTCCTATTTAACCCCTTCCCATTCTGAGAAATTTTGAGTCAACTGTAATTCTTTCTTTTTTTACTGAGTTATAACTTACACACAACATCATGTAAGTTTAAACTGTACAGCATGTTGATTTGATACTTTCATATATTGCAATATGATTACCACTATAGCTTTAGCTAACACCTTTATCACATCACATAATTATCATTTCTTTTTTTGTGGTGAGAACATTTACAATCTAGTCTCTTAGAAATCACGAACATTTTCCCAAAGACTTCCAAATGGCCAACTGGTACATGAAAAGATGCTCAACATCACTAATCATCAGGGAAATGCAAATCAAAGCCATAACGAGCTATGACCCCAGTCCTGTTAGAATGGATTTCATCAAGAAGACAAGAGATAACACATGTTGGTAAGGATGTGGAGAAAAGGGAACACTAGTGCACCAACTTGATTCAGCCACTATGTAAAACTGTATGGAGGTTCTTCAGAATATAAAAATACAACTACTGTAGGATCCAGCGATCTCACTCCTGGGTATACAACCAAAGGAACTGCAAATAGGATGCCAAAAAAAAAAAAAAAACAAAAAACACCTGCACTCCTACATTTATTGCAGCATTTATCCCACAATAGCCAACATATGGAAATAACCTGCGTCTTCCAATAGGGGATTGGATAAAAATGTGGTGTGTGTACACAATGGAATATTATTCAGTTGTGAGGAAGGAGGAGGTCCTGCCATTTGCAATGAAATGGATAACACTCGTGGGTATTGTGCTTGGTAAGATAAACACAGAGAGAAAGATAAATATCATATGCTATCATTTGTATGTGGAATCTTAAGCAAATAAAAAGAAAATAGAAAGGTGATTATCAGGGGCTGGGCATCAAGGAATAGGGAAAAATTTTTTCAAGGGCACAGACTTCCTTTTGAGTGCTTCTCTTAGTTTGTAGTTTCAGATTTAAAAGTGTGAGTAGTAGATTAGTCCTCTACACAGAAACTATAAGGCTGGGTGGTTGGTTACCACCATATTACCAGATTTCAGCACTGTCTTTGAATATGGTAGATGTTAACATAGGGTTTTTGTTGTTGTTGTTGTTGTTACATGAATACATAGAATGGATGCATGTGTGTTTAGTAAGAAAAAAGTGATAACACTTTCATGGAGGTTGGATGTAGCTGACTAGATCATAAACTCTTTGTAGCCAAGAAATCCCCTAACCTGGTTACTAACAAGGTTGCTGCTTACTATACAGCATGAGTCTCACTAAGAATTTGGAGATGAACATGAAAAAGAAAGAGAAAAAAGAACATTAATCCATGTAGCACAACATATGACTCATCAAACAGTTTTAAGTCTGATCTTAAAAATGATACCAAGCAACTGTGTGCCATCCCTGCTGAAGTTATTCTTGCTTTTCTGAGATAAGGTAATGTGTTTGAAACCCTGGGCCAGCTGACTCGCAGGGACAGGCTTTGAAACTCAGTCCAGAAGTTCCCTTTGGAATTACATCATTTTCAGAACTTGGCTTTCAGAAAGTGAAGAAGATAAAAAAAACAAAACAAAACAAAACAAAAAAACAAAACCCCAAAAAACAAAAACAGAGCAAAGGATATACGATGAAATCTCTGCTTGATATTATTCAGGCAAAGGAAAAGAATGGGATGGGGGTATGATGGTGAGATCCAGGGAACTAAAAAGGTGACTGGCCTAAGAGCAAACAAGCTTGGAAGCGTGAGCGCAGGTAGAAGACTGAAGAGAAAAATCACAGACATGAAAGGTAAGAAGAATATGTGTAAATGCAAAAAGAAGCTCATTGAAATAAGCAACGGGTAATAGAGCTCTCTTGGAGGAAAAACCATATTCTTATTTTATGCCTGCCTCTAAGGATCTTTTCAATGAGATACCTGAAAGAATAAAGAAATGACACTTGTGAAAAGCATCCTGAGGTATTTCTGCAGAATAGTGCCAGATAAATCCAAGGTGCTAGTAGAGATCGCACCCGCGCAGATTACAAAGGAGAGCAAATGTCGAAGGATAGAGCCACACGCCCAGAAACAGCTTATTTGTAACCACGGAACCCAGCTGCATCTCCAGACTGTCACCGTCGGCTTTGCAAAGGTGGTTACAAATCACTTTGCAAGTTGAAATTGTATCTTAAAAGTTAGATTAGCAGGATCATGCTGTCACAAGGCAAGTACAAGCTAAGCGGAGGGAAATGTCCCCTTGGCTCACTGTTACATTTTTACTGACTTTGTGTCCGATTTGTATTTTCCTTAAACATGAGGGAAGTTTTGTACTTGTCATCGCATAGTTATCTGGTCTCAGGTTAAGCAGCAAGTGTTAGACTAGAAGCATCAGTGGGTGCGAAGCCTTTCAACTTTAGGAGTTAGAAATTCAATATTGTGAACATATGTCTGAATTAGACTTCTGAGAAAACGGGGTGAAGGGCCCCTGAGAAGATTAGCTTCTGACATGGGAGAGACAGGAATATCCACTTAGCTGTAACACAGGGGGCAGAGTCTTAGGATCCCTGAGCTCTTGACTGGAGACTGCCCAGGGGGGTGAGGGAGTGGGGACCCTCCCGGTGCCTGGGGACCCACCACCCTGCTGAGCAGTCAAGGCCTGGAAGATGGAGGACAGTGGCTTCCCACAGCTCCCCCTCTGTGATCTCTTTACACCCTCCTACACTTGCCATCTGCTGCCGCAACAATGTAGCACAGGACTCCCTCTGCTGCTCCTCAAAGCCCAGAACCTTCCCCCGTTGCCCTCCCCGCCAACCCACCAAGTGCACCCTGGGTACACCCCCTCTTCTCCAGCCTCCTGACACCAGCTTCCCCCAAACCTCTCTTGCCTTTGGTCAGCTCAGGGATCAACTAGGCAAATTTTTGCCTCTTTTCAATCCTTTAAATGGCGTCTTTGGAACAGGAGGCCACTGTATCTATCTACAGGAGGTCCAAGAAGCCTGGCGAGCCCATTGCCAGGAGATCCAGCATATTTCTACATTCCCATCCCTCCATTTGCAGCCACTGCTTGAGAGAATATGGCACTGGAAACCAGGAGTTGGGAAGTCTGGATTCCCCTCCAAATTGGTACTATCTGGTTTTGCGAGTGCCAAAAAGTCACCACGCTTATCTCCAATCCCTTTCAACTAGAACATTCTATACTTCCCAGTTCCTCCTACCCAAGCTGTCTCTCCACTCTCTGGAATTATCTTGTTACCTGAGTGGACTCATCACAGAACAGGGACCTGCCCTGCGCTTGCCCACCCACCACCTGGCTTCCTGAGCTCTCTCAGCTTTTTCAGTAATATTTTTTTGAGTGCCAACGAGGCGATGGACCTAATTTCCAGGTTTAAATTAACAATCAAAATAGTGGTAATTTTTTTTTCTTCCAAGAGCTTAGACTTTCATGTGAGTGAGACAGACACTAAAAAAAAAAAAAATGTCAAAAATTCTAAAATGCAAAAGTGCTGCGATTGAAGTACACACCTTGGAAATCTTTCTTATTCCCATGTCTTTTTCTGAAACTCTAGCTGCAGAATGTGTTGAGTCATGGCGTCGAGTTTGAGATCCAGATAACTGTGGCATTTCCAGATTGCAGCATCTGCATTTACACAGCTAGGACCTTGGGAAGACTGTAAAGACCAGAAGTCCATGAGAAGGCTGAGCAGGACTGTGAATGTCCCTTAGGTTTCCCGAATGTTCAAAATATATTATGTGTGGGACATTTAGAAATAGGTATGGGCCTATAATTCTCTCTCTCTCTCTCTCTTTCTCTTTCTCTGTCCCCTCTCATACTTTAAAATGCATTTATGAATAATGTATCCCATTTAGTTTGACTTTATAGTGCATACATTTAAGGTTTCCCGTTTCTGGAAGCTCTGAGAAGTAAATTATACATTGGCACTTTAAGGAGCCCTCATTAACTCCTAGTTAAGATGAAAGAAAAAAGTTCAGAGGAGCAGGGCAACTGGAACCAATGAGGGGGATCCAAACAGCACCCAAGGCCAGTTTGGTCTGTAGGCTGTTTGAGTAGCTGGTTCACTCAGCAGTTTTCCATGATTGCCAGACGACGAGAAATTCATGGTAAAAACCGTAACTTGGTCTAGGCTCCGCCGCTGGGCTACTCCAGACCAGCAGCCTTGCAGTGGGGAGGTGGTATCTTGCAAGTCAACAGCAGAGAGTGGAACTGAAGAATTTTAGGGGGCTGGTTCCTAGGCATGCAGGAGAAAGATTCCCTGAAAAATGCTCCTGGAACCCGCGGGAGTTCTTTAAGGTAAGCGGGTTTCTGGAAATGAGGTATGACCTTGCTTTGTTGTCATAGGCTGCTGAAGCTGGAGATTTTTAGTAGACATAAAATTTCCTCCTTCTTCCCCAAATTCCTCTTCAGTATGTTCAGGAAAGGCCTTGTTATCAACTACCCCTTGACTGAATATGGTTTTATAATTTCCCCAAGGTCACAAGCGGTCTTGGGATGTAAGTCTTCTCTCGAGTTGTCCTGTGATCTCTCCTACAACGCGGTGCTATGTCCTTCCTCGTAATTAAGGGTGTTGGGGAGATGGACAGACTCCTTGGTATTAAAGCTACAAAATGCATTTCCAAAGTCTTCCATTAGGCTTTGCAGTCAAATCAAAGTGCTGTTCGTTTGGAGACTAAGGATGCAATATTCTGGATACAGTGTTCTCAGTTCTGTTCCCCGTGGATAAGTTGCTATGGATCACAAATAGCACAGCTGATGTTAATGGTTGCTTATCACCCTGCAGCTTCTCAAATAGCCCTTGGGCATGAAAATCTAGGTTCTCTGTTAGATTGTATTAAAGCTATAAGACCATGTCCCGTGGTGATTTCAGATTCCTTTAGGTGTATGAACTCCTGAGAGTTAGGGGGTGTGAAGACTATCACATTACAGACAGGGAATTCTGCCAGTGGACTGGGAAGAAAAAGGGAACAACATCATAGGCTATTTACAAAATCCTAGTCCAAGTGTCTGAAAATAAACCAAGCTCAATCAGTTACCAGGCTTTTCATTAATTTTGATTCACTGCCTATTGATTGATTTAATTCTATTGCCACTTGTTATCAATAACAGGCACCAACCACTGAAGGGAAAAAAGAACTTAAATGAGAGATATTTTACTGCAGAAGTTTGTTACATACTCACATCACCACAATTATTTGATTTTTTTCATTTTTTGAAAAAACGGAATATCCCAATCTACTTCTCAAAAGCTGTATTTTTGGGCCATTGCTGCTGGATCAACTATAATTACATTTGATCTTAGGAATTTTTATTAATAGAAGAGTCAGTTTGAACTTGTTGTTTTTCCTAAGATCCAGATGATATGTTAATTGTGCTAACAGGAAGAGCAGAAGGAAAATCCTTAAGCTAGGTAAGATTTTCAATTTTCCAGTCACTTTCAGACACAGATATGTGTCCCTTGCAATTTATGTACTCATACACCTTATTCGTTGATTGCCAATCTGTGAAAAGACAATTGATCTTGTACAAGATGTAGTAAATTTCATCGTGTCCTTCCTTTATTTTTCCCTCTTGTCCCTCTCCCCTGAGAAGAAACAACACTCAAACCCCATGGCCTTTCAGAAGCCATTTGAAAACCACTTTGTAGTCATTTTCAATATTCTCAACACATGTAACAGTTTACATTTGGAGTGCAATTCATACTTTTGTTATGACCTACCGATCTGTTACCTGGAAGACATCCAAGGCCGTTGAGGCTAATCTACACCAGTTGGAGGACTGCAAGCCCTTTAAGGGCAGGAGTCCTGCTCCCTGTGCTCCACACAGACTAGCGTGGTGTCCCTGTAATAATGTTGCTATTGACCATGAAAATGAGAGCTAAGACGTACATCGTAGGCACTCTTGTAGGCACTTGACATACATTAACACTTAGTTCTCAACAACTAGTGAAATCAGTACTCTTATCATCCCCACTTACAAGTGAGCAAACCCAGGCACTGCGAGGTTGAGTGACTCTTTGAAGGTCAGTATGGGGCAGAGCAGGATTCCAGACCAGGCAAGCTAGCATCTGGACCTGTGCCCTTAACTGTCACAATAGAGGGTCTCTCGGTGCACGAAAATGAAGTGGCACACCTTATGAGAAAATTTTATTTGATCTCAGCTCTTCCCTGACTGCTCTCCTATTTGCATGACATTTTTTATACCTTTCTTAGAGCTTCTGCATATTTTACCTTATAATCAGGTTTTCAAATGACCAAGTTCTAAATCACTACAAACCTTTCCATTTTTCCAAGAGCCATGTTTCGCATTACTCATAAGTCAGATGCAGTTTTTACTTACCTGATTTGGATGAGGTTGATGCTATTAGCTGACACGCTGAAGGTTCTATTTACGTCTTTTCATGCTGTGGACGCATCGCTTGTACATTTTCAGCTGGGTTAGTCTGTAGTATACAGAGCTTTACTGGCATAAAAAAAGGGATCAACTCTAATGAGCAATTTGTACAGCTACTCATAGTTCTTTTTATTTACTGTTATAACTTTGCACTCTAAAGCTATTATAGTTGATGTCGTATGAAAAAATAACGCAATACTGGAGTTTGACATCCTAAGAAAAGCAAAACTCAAGACTGCTCCTCTGTTGCTGTGAGCCTTCTCCAACTGCCTCTACCCCCAGTAATAATGGAAAGTGTTTGAACAGCACAGAAAATATGTCGTCAGGTCACAAATGTACTTACACTGATCTTTCTCGTCAAGTGGCTATCTGTTGGGTAGAGGAGAAAACAGAACAGCTTAGTTTAGTTTGATATAAAACAAGTAAAACAAAATATTTTTTATCTATATCCTTGGGTTTAAGCACTCTTTTTTTTTTTTTTTTTTAAGATTTTATTTATTTGACAGAGAGAAACACAGCCAGAGAGGGAACACAAGCAGGGGGAGCGAGAGAGGGAGAAGCAGGCCTTCCGCCGAACAGGGAGCCCAATGTGGGACTCGATCCCGGGTCTCCGGGATCATGACCTGAGCTGAAGGCAATTGCCCAACCAACTGAGCCACCCAGGCGCCCCAGGGTTTAAGCACTCTTAATACAACTCTTGGGCGCCTGGGTGGCTCAGTGGGTTAAAACCTCTGCCTTTGGCTCAGGTCATGATCTCAGGGTCCTGAGATTGAGGCCCACATCGTGCTCTCTACACAGCAAGGAGCCTGCTTCCTACTCTCTCTCTCTCTGCCTGCCTCTCTGCCTACTTGTGATCTTTCTCTGTCAAATAAATAAACAAAATCTTTTTTTTTTTTTTAAAAGAAGACAACTCTTTAGTGCTTCAGATTTCCGCATGTTCTCTTTGCTTTTTCCAAAATGGCAGCTAAGAGTATGTGGCAGGAACCACAAGGCAGTGGAACTGGGAGTGGTGGGTGGGTATGATGTGAGCTGAGCTTCATTATGGGTCTACTCAGCAAGACCTAATCCTAGGTAATCTTTTAATATCTGTTATTGATGACTTTGGTGTATAAGTGTACAACGTAGGGTTGAGTCTCCAAACTTTAGAAAACTCTCTGTGATGACTGAGCCTCCTGTTAACCTTCACCAGTTTTGAAGACTCCTTTGAGTCACCGCAATATCTATCATTGGGCCCCTGGGTCATGCTGATTACCCCAAATTGTCTGCTGTGACATTACCTTGCCCATGGTGGGCCCATAACAGACTCCCTGCCTTTTGCCTTGATGCCCATGCCACACAAGAAACAAAGAACTATTAGCAAACTCTGCCTTCAGTTTTTTGACCATGCCCACTTGGCTATGTTGAGGCCATTCAAAATGAGCTCAGAATCCTTTGTTCAAGCCTTCCACCAAAGAGGGAACTGGAAAGAGCTCTTCTGCCTTCCATGTTGCCATTACCTAGTGTAACTGATGTCTTCAGGCCTGGGTTTCCAGCCCTGCCCTGCAGATACCCAAGCACGTGTCTGACTGCATCCCACTCTTAACTGTTGCTCTTCTTCCTCCTAACAACTGGAAGGGAGGGGCAGACATTTTTACCTTCCTCTTTTGGGCGGGGGCTAATTCCCTAAATAGTATCTACCCTCAGGGTGCCTGGGTGGCTCAGCTGGTTAAGGACTGCCTTCCTCTCAGGTCACCATCCTGGAGTTCTGGGATCAAGCCCTGCATCGGGGCTGCCTGTTTGGTGGGAAGCCTGCTTCTCCCTCTCACTCGCCCTGCTTCTGTTCCCTCTCTGGCTGTGTTTCTCTCTGTCAAATATACAAATAAAATCTTTTAAAAAAATAAATAGTATCCACCCTTTTCCAGAATTAACGTCTTCTCTCCCTCCATTTCTGAAATTAAATTTTCTGAAATTATTTGGGAGAAAGAGAACCCCGCTTACTGAAAAGGAACAAGAAATGGGAGACAATTAAAAATAATGCTCCAGTTACAAATGTGTTTAGCTACTGGAGGCTTTTAAATACCATTTTTCAGCAGTAGATATAATCAAAGTTACGTCGATTCTGAAAATATATGGCAAGCAGTGAAAATGCTCATTATTTTAAAACTATTAGGAGACAATATGGCTTTGTGATTTCAATTCCAAAATAATAAAGTTGGTATGATTTATTCTCTGTGCCCTCAAATCATAGGATGTTAGAATTGTATGAGGAAAAAGAAGTAATATTTATTGGATGCCAGGTATGCTCTGGATACCTTCAGACAGTTTTTTATATTATTTCATTTAACCTCCTAATGAAACTTGCAAACTTTTAAAACCTATTTGTTAGCATTCAGAAAATTTTTAAATTCCCTACTGATGCAACTAGTAAGAAGACAAAATAGCAGGTTCAAAGAATATTTTAGGAATAGGGATTTGCAAAAAAAAAAAAAAAAAGAATAGGGATTTGCACAGACATAAGAGGTCTGCAAGTATAATTGCTAAATTAGATAAACTATTAGTTAACTCTCTACATAGTTTTCATTTCAAAGGTTACCCTTTAGTCTTATTGGATTGGAATTAGCTGTGTTTTTATTAGTTGTACATTATTAGTACAGTATATAGTGGCAAAATTACATTTTCAGCAGGGCTACCAGGAAATGCTACAATATAACAAGTTAAGTACTCATCATTTTGGCTCTTCATGAGTTTATAATGATATTTTATTTCAGACTCTCTCATGGATTGAGAAATGATTCCCCTCATTTTATTGATAAGAACACATGCAGAGTAAAGAGAAACAACCTGACCAAGAGTTTAGGGTTATACTATTGGGAGCACAACTCTTCATGGATCTATTGTTTTGCATGTGTTGTAGACAGAGTCTTTTGTTCTGGGCCATCTTTTCAAAGATAACTGTATAGTGAACTGTAATAGCATGCAGACAATGTCTCCTTCCAGAGCAAAGGGTAGATAATTTTTTGCTGCCCATTGTAAAAGACTGGACTTTGCTAAGCTCATGAACTTTCTCCCATAAGTCAGCACATAGAGGTGTCCTTGATGTCTTCAGGCTTATATTGCCTTATAGGAACTAGTGGTGGAGGAACATCATCGTGGCCAACGATGATGCTACTGTAGGTGTTGCTGTTAGTAAAACATTGTCCCATGTCTCTGACCCAGAAGTCTTGTGTCTTCTGGCAGGTTCCTTGAGATTGTGGGAGGTTAACTGATTAGCTTGTACAAAGGGTAAAATCTCAGGGCCTTCACAGTTGCTGCCATTCATTGGTGGCCAGAGCTAGACCTCAAGATTCTAAGCTCTTGGCCTATCTTCTTTTCATTTTAACATGTCCAGCCCTAATTTCCCACCTTCCTCAATTTCTTGCCTTTGTATCATTTTTCTTGTTAAATACCTCCAGAAATTCTAGACTACCTGTTTTCTCTTGACTTCCAAAGACAAATAATTGACCTGGGATAGACTACTCACCATCAAGCCTCTGAAAACTGTCCTCACTTCTACCTCTCTGGCTTCTCTTTGCTCTAGACAAAAAACAGTCCACAAAATATTTAAAACTAATAACTCTTAGTGTCTCATACTGCTAAGTTCAGTGATTTTCAACCAAGAATGAGTGAAAACAGTATTCTTCTAAGTGGAATATACCAGAGAGCAGAAGAAAAGGAAGAAGGTGTTACTTAAGCAAGATTTCTCTTGATCTTAAATTGTAAGTCCTCTAGCTTAGGTGTCAGAATGAAAGCAATGTCCTACTGGTATCTTGTCCTGACCCTTCCCACAGCCCGATGATCTTCTTATCATGTTAATTAGAATACATTATCTCCGTTCTGAAACTTAGATGGCTCCTCACTATCTCAGGATAAAGTCCAAACTTATTTGTGTGTTGTTTAAGGCCCTTCAATTCTGCTGACTTCTTGCCTCAACTTCTTCCTTTCCTTCACATCTGGCCCTACCATGCTAAATCCCAGGCTGTTTTTAAACCCACTGAGCCCCCTTACATCTCTATGCCTTTGGGTGGAAGTTCTTTTTTCTTTTTCCACTGCCTATTTGCTACTTAACGTGCAGAGGAACTCTTCCTAGAAGGCTTCAGTGGGTGTGGGTCTTTTCTCTCTGCCCCCATTGGCTGCACATTCCCTTCCACTCTAGCTCTTTCTTTGCGACAAAGTTTCCAAATTGCAGTACTTCCCAATTTAAGTTTCCCCAAGATACCACAGACGGTTCAGAGTGTTCAAGAGAGAAATGGTGTCCATTCAGCAATAAAATAATTATTTTAGCTGTCAAGCAGTAAAATAATGAAGCTTTTTCTTTCCTTTAAAACTGATTCATTAGAGTTTCTAAGGATTGATGATCAAGAGAAGCAGTTCCTGAAGATCAGTAACCATGACCAATTCGGATGTTCCAGAATTCGGCCAAATTCTACTACCCATCTTGTGGTGATAACAATTATACAACTCTAAATTACATGCTTTTGTTACTACAGACTGTGTATTATTTCATTTAAATCCATAACAGGCTTGATAAATTACATGGAATACGAAGAAACCTGGTTTTGAAATCTAATAAATTAATAGGGAGATACAAATGATGTGACATCTACAGATTTGCCTCAACATAAACTTTATCAGAGCCATTAATCACACTCATGTGATCAAGTGTTTTACATTGAACTTTTAGCAAAAACCAATACTTCAAAATCCAATGTTAAAAAGGAGAAGCTATACTGATGACTATTTCCAATTTTGATTTTTATTTATTGGTAATTAAGACTATCCCCACTCACAATATGTTATTTACAGAAATGTACTTGCAAAGAGGAGTCTGAGATGTGTTTTTTTTTTTTTTAACACAAAATGCAAAACTGCCGGGTATAAGATAGTGAAAACAATTTTGCCTTTTTAAATAGTGTTTACCATTTAGTTAAATTTTATATTGCATTTTAATATATATTCTCAAACCAAACTTGTCATAATTAAATGTATGTGTTGACAGATAATGCTTTTTCTTGGGAAATTTAAAGTAAAATGAAACACTTGTGCCATGTGCTAAATGGAAAACAAGTCAAAATTTATCTGTACTTAGTTTGAATATTATTGATGTTTTTCTTCCAGATAGCTACATGATTTACTCTAGGTCTTTACTCAAGAGTCACATTTATAGTGAGGCCTTTCTTGACCACTCAAATTTAAATTGTAAGACATGTCCTACCATACCAGTCATCTTTCCATATTTTAGTTTCTTCTTAGCATTTTTCACTCTCTTATTACTATTCATTTTATTTTAGAAATCACAGAAACAAACTGGGGGACTTGGAGGGAGGGGGTGGGGGGATGGGAGAGCCTGGTGGTGGGTACTGAGGGCACCTGTTACATGGAGCACTGGGTATGGGGCATGGGCAATGAATTTTGGAACACTGAAAAAATAAAATAAATTTAAAGTAAAAAAAATAAAATTAAGTATAGAACCAAAAAAAAAAAAAAAAAGAAATCACTTATTATCTATCTCACTTACCAGAATATAAACTCCAAGGGGGGCAGGGATCTTTTCTGTAATGTGCACTATCTTCTCTATGGTGCCTAGAATAGCATCTGGCCCTTAGCATGTGCTCCATATGTATTTTTGGAAAAGTTATAATTCATAATATTTTTAATGTACTGATCTAGAAGGAAACATTTTCTACTCAAACACAATTGTATATCATGTGCCATGTTAATATTTATATGTATTTTTATATTACCATCTTAGTGGGAGTTTGCAGTGTTATATATTGCTTTCAATGTGTAACAAATGGGGAAAAAAGCTAGGAGAAGTGTGTGCTGTAATGTTTGTCATTAACTAGACTGTGACTTTTTGTAGTTAATGATACTGTAACATTTTTTTCTTTGTTTCTCTAGTGCTGCTAGAACTTGGCTCATTGTTGATGCTCAAAAATAGTTATTGAATGAATAACTAATAAAGTTTCAGAGTGAGCCAACATGATTTAGTGTGAGACACAGGGTGTAGAGACACAAGGCTACACTCTGATACCTTTGCTATAAGCCTAATGTCTGACTACACTTGTATCGCTGTGTCCAGAGTTCCCTCATTAGTCACTTCCCCAGTCTACTGAGAAGTTTCTGTTCATTTCAACACTGTAGTCCCAATGTCTGTTGGAAATGTGGGCTTGAGATTTGGCCCTTGCTGAGCATAGAAATGACTGGACTGGTGAAAAGTAGGAATGAGGGTTAGTAGAAGTATGAAGACAACTGGGGTAAATGTGAACAGAAATAAAATGGAAAATGAACACAAATTGAATGGAAAGTGAGCAGAAATTAATGGTTCTTTTTTGCTTAGGAAACTATAACTTGTACCAATCTCAGAGTGAAGAAGGGAAAGGGATTAAAATTGTCTTGAGTTATAGTAGTTACACTGATGAGGATCAAGTCAATGAGTCACTTTTTCTTTCCCATTTTTTTTTAGGGATTTTATTTATTTATTTGACAGAGAGAAACACAGCTAGAAACAAGAAGGGGGAGTGAGAGAGGGAGAAGCAGTCTTCCTGCCGAGCAGAGAGTCCAGTGCAGGGCTCGATCCCAGGACTCTGGGATCATGACCTGAGCCGAAGGCAGACACCCAAGGACTGAGCCACCCAGGTGCCCCAGAACACCTATTGTTCTTAAAGAAATAAAAAGACCCTAGTGCCCTCTTCTTCGTTTCTGAGAACACCTATGATAGATTAAGAATACTGTTTGAACATGGATCACTGGTCTAGGCTTGAAAGAGGGTGATTGTTGGAGGCATTGTTGGAGGTGATTGTTGGATGTCTCCATTATATGTTGGACAGGTCAGGTCCCTGTGTCTTGGAGCAGTCTTCACTTGAACTCACACTGTTGTAGTGAAGATATATTCTAGTTAAAGGAATGTAATTTTGAAATTTAAGCATATAAATAGTGGACTGTAGGTACTAATCGTACGTTTATTTTCCTGGAAGATTTGTTCTTCACAGGATTTCCCCTCAACTTTGACCACACATCATTTTCCATTCTCAACTGGACATGCTGGAATTAGGGCATTCTTCTTGATTTTTTTTTTTAATCTTTAGCACTGGCTACTTTATATAAAGAAGTTGTCTGCACAATGCTTTTTTTTCCAAATTCTCAAGGAGCATTGTGAGGGGGTAATTAAAGCAGTGTGTTTCTCCAGCACGTTCTGTCTGTTTTTTCTTTTCATTATTAGATGTGATGACACATTTGCCTGTGTGGCTTCCCACAGATGGCATAGAAATTTTGTGATCAAATGGTAAGAGTAAACCAACTGTCGTCTCAGATCACAGCTTATCATGTTGTTCCCCATGTGTAGGAATCTCACTTTAATAAAATGCTTGCTTTTTCAAGTGCTATTACCTGGTATGCAGAAGATTTTAGAATGAAGTTCAGAGCCATGGAAAGGCAACTGAACATCTAAGTTAACAGCTAGTTGTTATGTCCTGTGTGTTGATTCTGATACAAAAGTGACTTAATGGAAATAATAGCCCCACAGGGAAGTTGATGATTAAAGTATAATATAAGTTAACTATGTTTACAAGAGAAGAAGAAATAACAGAGTTTGGGTTTTTCTTAAATCTTTGTGAATCGATAAAGAAATACCATGAACTTTGATTTTTAAATTTATATCCTACATAGGCACAAAAACCTAGACTCTTAAGCAAGACACTTTTTCTTTGTCTACCAAAAACTGAAGAGAACAAAATGACTCCAAAAAATAACTTTGTTAAAGTGGCTATTCTAACATTTATTACAATAAAGCTTAAAAAGTACTTTTGACTTTCAGAGCTAAAGGCAGAGAGAGACTACATATATACATCATTTTGAATGTAAGAAGTATGATGGCAACTTAGCGAGTTACCTTTCATTACAGATGCTTTTCTTTTTCGTTTTGGCTGGAGGGTTAAGTCAGCAAAAGAGAAGAACCAAACCCATATTGAGTATGAAAATCACAGAGAATAGGTTGGGTTGGAATAGTCGTTTGGGGAAAAGTAGAAGACAAAAGCTGCCTCGCGGGTGGCGAAGAGAAGAACTTTGGAGCTGAGAAGCTTGAAACGGTCATCTAAAGCAGGGGTTGAACCGGTGAGTTTTCTTATCAGTGTGTGTCAGCTCTGAACTAAAAACAGTTCAAGAGAAAGCACAGACTGGAAGGTTTCAGATCCTAAAGCATGGGACTCAGAATTATATCAAAAGTAATTGATAACACATGCCTAGTACAGTGGAATCAGAGGTTAAAAAATGCAATATTTGAAACCAATGCTGGGATTCCCACTAAATAGCATGTTGAGCTTTTGAATGAGTCCTGTAATCCCTCTGAGAACCAGTTCCTAAGAGTGTGAAATGATAGCTGAGTTAGATGGACTGTCAGCTCCCTAGCAGTGCAGAATCTCTATAAATCCTTGTTGAACCCAGACTTGAAATTTCCTTTAATCTTCCTAGCTAATTTTTTATACACAATAGTTAATGACAATTTGATAGGATCATTGGACTACAATAACCATATAAATTTAGTTGTCAGTGTTATGTGGGGTCTCAACCATTGGCTTGAACAATTATAGAGCCCTTGGATTTGGAGCTTTGAAAAAGAAGGCTTTTGTTATTGTTATCAATTCTCTTGAGTTTCTACTACTCCAGGCTCAAATCCCAACCTGTCCACAACTACCTCTGTGATGTTGAGAAACAAATTTTACCTTTACTTTTATCTCCCATAAATTGGGCAGTTCCTTTTACATGGATCATGGGATTATTATGATTAAATGCCGCAATGCAGGTAGAATGTCTGGTTTATATTAAATGCTTGTTATTTTGATCCTTTCAGTGTGATCTGCTCTCGAATTTTTACTATTCCTTATATGATTGAATTTAGAGTCTGTATTGGTT
This sequence comes from Spilogale gracilis, assembly GCA_004023965.1. Lineage (NCBI taxonomy): Eukaryota > Metazoa > Chordata > Mammalia > Carnivora > Mephitidae > Spilogale > Spilogale gracilis. The sequence goes on from PITA01000464.1 coordinate 230,659, forward strand.
TTAATATTCTACCTAATTTATGATAAGCACTGTTTCAAATGGCTAAGAGCAATTTTCTATGATGATTAGGTAAAAATAACTCACATACAGGCAATATATTGTCCATTGTCTTTTGACCAGGTAGCCAGACTGTAGCAATTACTTAGTCTCTTTCTTGCTTTAGTTTCACTGTTTTCTGTATACAAGCAGTCACTTAATATTTCCAACACATTACTGTTGTTTAGAGTAGGGATCCTGAAAACATTCTGCCTGGATTTTTTGTTTGTTTTGTTTTGTTTATTGGTGATAGTTTAAAATACTTGGCTGTTTTCCTGAACTATGATTTCTATGAAAGAGATCTTTACACTAACTATTGTAAGGATAAACTGATCTATCAATGGAATAGAAGTGAGTCAAGAAATAAACTCTTAGGTTTACCATCTACTGACTTTTTTTTTTTAAGATTTTATTTATTTATTTGACAGAGAGAAACACAGCTAGAAAGGGAACACAAGTAGAGGGACTGGGAGAGGGAGAAGCAGGCTTCCCGCCGAGCAAGAAGCCCGATGTGGGGCTCGATCCCGGGTCTCCAAGATCATGACCTGAGCTGAAAGCAGTTGCTTAACCAACTGATACACCCAGGTGCCCCCATCTATTGACTTTTAAGGAGGGTGGCAAGACAAATTTAATGAGAGGAAGAATAGTTTTTTTAACAAATGGTGCTGGTATCATTGAACATTCACATGTAAAAGAATGAAGTTGAACCCCTACCTAATAGTAAACATAAAAGTTAATTAAAATGGGTCACTAATAGTTAAAACTATAATAATCCTAAATGATAAAGCTATATCCTCATGATCTTGGATTAGGAAATGGTTTTCTTGATGTGACACCAAAAACACAAGAACAAAAGAAAAGTTGATAAATTTGACTTCATCAAAATGAAAAAGTTTTGTGCTTCAAAGTACACTGTCACAAAAATAAACACAGAATGGTAGAAAATATTTGCTAATTATAGTATTAATAAGGGACTTGTATCTAGAATATATAGAGAATATGTATAAACTCTTAGGACAATAACAAGACAAGTAACCTAATTAAAAATGGGCAAAGGAGGGCACCTGGGTGGCTCAGTCAGTTAAGTGTCTGCCTTCAGCTCATGTCATGATCCAAGAGTCCTGGGATCAATTCCCATGCCTGGTTTCCTGCTCAGTGGGGAGCCTGCTTCTCTGCCCCTTCCTTGGCTCCTGCTCTCTCTCTCTCTCTTTCTCTCTCTCACTCTTTCTCTAATAAAATCTTTTTAGAAAATGAGCAAAGGATCTGAATAGATTTGGTCAGTAAGCACATTGGTAAAATGCACACCAGTAGTCATTAAGGAAATGGGAATCAAAACCACAGTGAGATACTACTTGGTACCTACTAGGATAGCTATAGTCAAAAAGACAATAGTGTTGGGAGAAAGTAGAACTTTTATATATTATCACTGATGGGAATATAAAATGATGTAGGTGATTTGGAAGAGAATTTGACAGTTAATCAAAAAGTGCAGCATAAAGTTGATATGCAGCAATTTCACTCTTAGTGGTTCCATAGCCATTAAAAATGAAAGCATAGGTCCACAATAAAATGATTGAAACATGAATAATCATAGATGCATGTATTCATAATAGCTCAAAAGTAGAAATTTTCCAAAATGTCTATCTACTGAAAAAGAAAGTTGGTGTATCTATACAGTGGAATATTATTTGGCAATAAACAGGGATAAAGTAGTAATGCATAATACAACATTGATGAACCTTGAAAATGTTATGATAAATGAAGGGAAGCAGTCCCCCCAAAATGACATGATTTCATTTCTATAGAAGATCAATAATAGCCAAATCTATAGACAGAAAATAAATTAGTAGTTGTCTAGGGCTTGAGGGATTCGGGAGAAATGGAGAGTCACTGATAACAAATACGGGTAGTGAAATCTAAAATTGTGGTGGCTGCCCAATTTTGTGAATATACTGAAATCATTGAGTTGTACTTTGAAATGAATGAATTTTATGGTATGTGAATTATATCTCAATGAAGATATTACACAAACACAAACTAAGAAAAATGAAATACTTTTAAAATTCACTTGAGGTATTTTAAGAAAACCAGAAACATAATTTCTCTAGCAGAACATAGGAATGGAAGAAACTAGATAATTGAAACAGATCAAAGAAGAAATCTGTTTTGAGTTTTTATTAACTGTTGCAGGGCTTTTTACTTTGGGCATATGCCCATGGCATGTGTTTAGCTCAAAATGTGTGCTGGAAAGCTTTTCCATAGAATAAAATCCTCAGAATCCTCAGAAATATCTTTTTAAAAGTTGCTCACGTGATCTTCAAAGACGTATGTGCCAAACTAGTTCCTTCTCAAAGAGCCTCAACTGTTTCATCAGCCTACATAGACTGTTGTAATGATGGGATTCATTAAAAACTAGATTTGAGGGCGCCTAGGTGGTTCAGTTAAGCCGCTGCCTTCAGGTCAGGTCATTATCCTGGAGTCCAGGACCCAGGATCAAGTCCTGCATGGGTTTCCCAGCTTCACCGGAGCCTCCTCTCATTCTCTCCTTCTCTCTCTCGCAAATAAATAAATAAAATCTTTATGTATACACACACACACTAGATTTTGCCTAGTTGGAAGTTAACCATACATAACAATGTTGCAAATGGGTGGGACATTTTTCAGGAGAGTCAAAGTAACAGTTCAGACTTAACATGTCTTTATCCCATGGCCATCAAATTCATCTCTAGTTCTAGTAAGCAAATACATAGATTTTTGAAGGAAAAAGGGAGCCTAGATGTGGTGAGTTATTGCAAATATATCCCACTGATTTAAAAAAAATACTGAAATAATTTGAGGAGGAGAATGACAGCATATTATGGTTCCTATTTCATGCAATTTATAATGAAAAGAGATGCAGAGAAGTAGTGGCTCAAAGGAGAAAATAAAAAACTTAGGTTGGAAGATAGGACCTAAGGACAAGCAATAAAGAAAATAAAATTATCTAAACTATAGTAGAACTGGATTTAACCCTTAAACTAGTGAACACCCTCGTTCATGTGACTCTAAAAGAATTGAGAAACAGCAGTGCCACCACCAAGATGCTTTTGAAAGCAAACAGACTTTTGTCATGTGCTAAGACTGGATTAATTCTCATCTGAGGATTAAGGGTCTTGGGGCGCCTGGGTGGCTCAGTTGGTTAAGTGACTGCCTTTGGCTCAGGTCATGATCCTGGAGACCCGGGATCGAGCCCCACATCCGCCTTCCTGCTTGGCGGGAAGCCTGCTTCTCCCTCTTTCAGTCCCTCTGCTTGTGTTCCCTCTCTGGCTGTGTTTCTTTCTGTCAAATCAATACATAAAATCTTTACGGATCTGTACACTCTGACTTACCTTATTCTTAATATGGAAGGTCCTATGTACATAGAGGATCTTTTCTTGAGGAGCTACTCTTTCACTTCCAAAAAGCCAGTAGATGGATGGACCCACTGTGGGACCCACAGCCTACTGTTTTCAAGGCTGGGCAAAATGTGGGGGCTTTGTCAGTTTATATCCTAAAGCATTTTATCTTGATCCCATCCCCAAATTTCGCCTGATGTGAACTGGCCTCGGATTGAAAGTCCTTCCATTCTCTGTAAAGGGTTTCAGAGCCTTGCTTGCTTTTACTAGTCAGGGATCTGTACCAGAAAGAAGACTTCTGGTTTCCAGAGTTGGTGGTTTTGTGTATTTCAACCTAATGGTGAACAGAATCATGAATCCCCAAAGACGTCTTTATGCTCATCTCCTACACCTGTGAATATTTTACTTTACCTGGAAAAAGACTTTGCAGTTATGATTAAGTGAAGGATCTTGAATGGATAGATGAGCCTGGATTATATGGGTGAGCCCAAAGGAATCACAACGGTTTCTCAGAGGCAGGAGGGTCAGTGTCAGGGATATTTGAAGATGTTGCGCTGTTGACCTTAAAGATGATGGTGTTAACCCTGAGACAAGGAATTCAGGCAGCCTGTAGAAGCTGGAAAATAGAAGGAAATAGACTCTCCTCTTGTATGAACCCACTTAGGTTGCCATAACAAATTATCACCAGCTGGTGGCTTAAACAATAGAAATTTATGTTCTTAGAGTTCTGGAAGTTAGAAGCCCAAGATCAGGGTACTGTCGAGGCTGGTTTCTGTTCAAGTCTCTCTTCCTGGCTCATAGACAGCAGCTTTCTCATCATTGCTCTGTGAACACATGGAAAGAGATTTTTGGTGTCTCTTCTCATAAAGTCACATCAGACCAGAGCCACACTTCTGTGATTCTCCTTGACCTTAATTATCTCCTTAAAGAGACTATCTTCAAGTACAGCTACATGGGAAGGGGTTAGGGCTCCAACACAGGAAATTTAGGTGACCACAATTCAGCTAATAACCCCTTATAGGCTTATAGTCTCCAGAAGGCATTCAGGCCCTATTGACACTTAAAGCCCCATGAGACTTTTGACAGCAGAATTTTAAGGTGATAAATTTGTATTGTGTTAAGCCACCGAATTGGAGGTAATCTGTTAGAACTGTAGTAGGAAACTAATACAACATTCTCTTTAGTTCTAATGCCTCTTCTCCATGTGGCAGATTCATCATTATTGATAAGCTAACATAGTATATGGCTGCATTAAAGACTAAGGGCTGGACCCCACTGCTGTGCCTACCCTATTGTGTGAATGCTTATAGACTTGTACACATATTGGCCTCCACGGATTCCATTCTAAGAACCTTCAGGAATTCTTGCAGGCCGACAACTACTTTTAATTTTTTTTATAAATTGACCTAAGTTGGGAGAAGTGTATAAGTAGTTCCTTAATTTCTAAGGAACCTATCATTTTAAGATGCTTTCCTGATAAATGGGTAATGATTCACTCCTTCAAGTAATTCAGGCACAGACCTTCGTAATTGCCCCTTGTTGGCTTTTCTATCGAAATTTAGGCTTAGAAGATTTGTCTAAGGATATCTTTCAGGATCCAACTCTTTGTAGCTCTCTGGATGGGCCTCAAGAGCAGTTAGGCAACATCTCAGGGTTAGGGTGAAGGATATATAGAAATCTTCAAATGGACTCCTTTGCCACAAGGGCAAAATATTCTCTCTCTACCTTGAATTGCCACATTTCTAGGAGTTCAAGTAGAAGACAAAGTGTTAGAAGAATGGAAATAGGGTAAAAGCTCATTTGGAAAAAAGGGATAGAGAGTCCTTTTAAAAGGACTTAGTGATGGTTTCTAGATACACATGGCTAATCTGAAAAGAACAGTTGATCTTTTGGGGACAATCTAGAGGTGCCAGATTATTGTGCCCTGAATACATTGAGAAGGCCTTGTGGAATCCTGTTATTAACAGAAAGACTGTCACATTCTCTGTATCTGTCCTGTGTAGGATGTTCTAGAGTTGTGGGTGCCAAAAAGAGAACAATTTAGTCATTTCATTTCACTGAAATTTCATCATTTTATTATAAAATAATTATGCCATTTATAATTTGAGTTTTGCTTAAAGGAATTTTTTTTGTGGGAGCTAGGGAAAAAAAAATCTCATGAATTTCTAGCTTACTTGCTCAGGGTGTGATTTAACTCTTTAGTTGCTTTATTTTTTAACTTATTCCTTGTGGGCTACCAGGAGAATGTATCTTCCTTTTTAATATCAGTGAACAGAGTCTTCCTCTGCCAAGGATCATGCCAAAAATTTTACCTTCACTGTCATCGTATGAGGTTATTGGTTCATTTCACTATAGAGTAAAACCAAACAAAGGGAATTACTTGCAAAGCCATAGAAAGCATTTTTTTAAAAGTGTGGGATGTTATTTTCAAAAGTGCTGCAATTTTTAGAAATATTTTTCTACTGACAAAACATAAAATTCTTTTTAAAATTCACACAGATTTAAACTTTGTACATAATTTTCATCCATTTTAACTATGGCATACCACAATAAATGCTCAGCTGAATTTTTAACAGGGCTTTCAGTGAAGAGAGTTTTTTTGTCTAATATCCCAATGCACTCTATATTTTTCTTCTCTTGCAAATTTTGTTCACATTTACTCAAAGGTCCTCTTTCTTTAATCACGTGGAAAATAACCAAAAGATTGTACTTGACATTCCAGTTAGAAGCATATTGTTTTTCCTTTCCTTTGACTGGAATAGTGTAATTGGGAAATAACTTCTGGGTTTCATGTAACTTAAACATTGGCAAGAAATTGTCATGTTTCCTGGTGGATATCCAAAACAAAACAAAACAAAACAAAAAACCAGTCCTCTGTAATGAAGGCAGGTTTTGGAAGGGCTATGTCACTGTGGATTTAGATGGAATAAAAGAATGTGACTAATTTAAACAGGTTCCAAAGAAACAGTTGTCTTAAGATTTTTATTTGTATTTTGTTTTTCACTTAGATTCATAATTGTGAATACAAACACCTAGAAAGAAAAAACATTTTCCTCCTGAATTAATAATTCTTTGTTAAAGATGTGGAGGGTTGAGTGGGGGACGTATTGCTTGGTGAAAACCCTCAAATCTACTGGAAGTGAGGTTCTTGAGGTAGTCTTTGAATACAGTGCTTCTCAGGGACAGCTCCTTGGCTTCTCCTCTCTAAAGTTCTTTTAAAATATCACGTCTTTAATTTCTGTTGGAGAAATGGAGACTGTGGAGGCATTTCCTTAGTATCCTGTCTTCTAGCAGTCTGAGATACATTTTTCACATTTTATTGAGACAAAATCGACATAAAGCACTGTGAAAGTTTAAGGGGTACACGGTCATGATCTGACTTCTACATGTTCTGAAGTGATTCCCACAGTTAAGTTTATTAACAACCATTATCTCCTATAGATACAAAAAATTAAAAAAAAGAAAGATGTTTGTTTCCTTGTGATGAGAAGTCTTAGGAACGACTCCCTTAACAACTTTCCCATCTACCATGCAGCTGCGCTAGCTGTAGTCATCACAGTGTGCATTCTATCCCCAGTACTTATAACTGGAAATTTATACCTTTTATTGCCTTCTTCTGGTTCTCCTGCACCTTATGGTCACCACAAATCTGGTCTTTTTTTCGATGAGTTTTGATTTGTTTTATATATATATTTAGATTCTACCTATAAATGAGACCATACAATATTTGTCTTTCTGGCTTATCTTAACATAATGTCCTTAGGGTCCATCCATGTTGTCACAAACGACAGGATTTCTTTCCTTCTTTATGGTTGAATAATACTCCATTTCATGTACATACCACAACCGTTTTTTTATTCATTTATCTATTGACGGATGCTTAGGTTGTTGCCATGTTTGTTATTGTGAATGACGCCACTGTGAATGTGACACACTGCTTCATCTCCTTTGAATATATTCTCCAGAATGGAATTGCTTGATCATATGTTCTGTTTTGAGTAACCTCTATTTTCTATGTTGGTTGCATCAAGTTATATTCCCATCAACAGTACACAGGGTTACCTTTTCTCTACATCCTCACTAAGATTTGTTGTCACTTTTTGAAAATAGTCCACTCTAATAGGCATGAAGGTGGTTATCTCGTTGCAGTTTTGATTTGCATCTCCCTTATACTTAGTGATGTTAAGCACTTTTTCATGTACTTGTTGAGCATTCATGTATCTTTGGGAAAAAAGTCTATTCAGGTCTTTTGCCCATTTTTTAAATCATATTCCCCCCTATTGAGTTGTTTGAGATGTTTATATATTTTGGATAGGAAGTCCTTACAGATAATCTGATTTGCAGATCATTTGCCCTATTCGGTAGGGGGCCTTTTCTTTTCCCTGATCATTTCCTTTGTCATGTAGAAGATTTTTAGTTTGATGTTGTCCAAACTGTTTTTTATTTTGTTGCTTGTGCTCTAGGTGTTCTATTCAAAAAGTCATTGACAAGAACCATGTCAAGAAACTTTTATCCTAAGTCTTTTATACAGGAATTTTATGGTTTCCTATCTAAAATGTGTTTTTAATAAAATGCCTTATCCATAAGATTGGGATTTATCATTATTTCCTTTTTCTTTCAAAAAGATCTGGAATGATAATGCTGATGACAGCAATCATAATTTCCATTTATTGAATATTTGCCATATAATAGGCACTCTGCTAAGTGCTCTTTGCATATTATATCACTTTATTCTCTCAACAAGCTTGTGCTACAGATACTATGACTACCTCTATTTTATTAATTGGAAAACTGAGGATTTGAGAGATTAAGTAATTTGGTCAATGTAGCTACATTGGGCCATGAGCAAACAGCATTATATAAACTGCAAATTTTTGTTGTTGCTGTTGAACATGAAAAATCTTTAAAAACCTTTTTGAGGGTTACAAATTTTTTAATCAAGATTTTTTACAAAAATCTGAACTCTGAATGTTCCATGAAAACTCAGAATGTCTGCCATCCCTGGCTTGTGTTCTATCACTGTAATGACTGGCTCGAGCTAAGTGTATCAATTCCTTTAGAGAAGATGGGCCCTTTCAGTTCACCCTTATACCAACTGGGAGCTTCACTCTTTAAGGCTATTTCCCTGATTCCTGTAGGCATTTGAGTTTTGGCTCCAGGATTAGCTGATTCTTAATGTTTATTTGGTCTTCAATTGAGTGATTCTTTGTCCACACTACAAGCTTATCTTCCTGGTAAACTAACTTTCCTATTACTGAAACATGGCCTCAGTGTATAATAACTAGAAATCTCTTTGGAAGTTCACATTATAAATTTATAGAACTAGACATAAAATCCATCTTGAATTCCATTCTGAGGAAATACAAGAGCTGCAATGTGCCAGTTTCTGCTAAGCATTATTAAGAACAGATCACACAGAAGTTACACAGTATCTTAACAGTTACATTAAATAAAGTGAAAGCATTGTAGGAGACAATGCAATGTCATGTGTGTTTTATAAGGGAATTTTTAAAATTTCTACATGAGTTGTGGATGGATGATATGCAGAATCTAAATAATGGAATTGGTTATTTGTTTTCTTTTGGAAAATATGGTAAGATCTTTTAATAAAATATTTCATAATGCTGAAAATTTCTCTTCTAGCATCAATTCAAATGTGATGTCCATTCTTTTCTTTAGCTGGCAAACTGACTTCTGAAGCCCTGCATTCATGGAGAGAGAGAGAGAGAGAGAGAGAGAGAGAGAGTGAGTTTCCCTGAAACAAGAGATAAACAAAATTAAATACAAAAGAATTGAATCAAGCCCAAACACGTGACACAGTGGTCTTGTTTCCATCTCACATAGAAACAAGAAGCTTGTTTTAATAATCAAATACATTTCCTAAGGGTCTTGTTAAATTGCTGAATGTAAATTGCAATTGGAATTGACTATTAAAGATCTTGGTAGAGTAGGTTAAACATCTGTTCAATTTATTACAATTTTATTTGTACTTCAGCTGTAACTGGGGCAATTAAGCCAATCAGAGCAAGCAAATCAAATCTAATTTACACTCTAATGGACTCAAAATGAATGAATAAACACTGCACTAGTAGGTCCAAATGATTAAACATGTCTCTAAGGATTTTTTTTTCTATTTCATTATAAAAAATCATGGTGTTCATACTATAATTAAGCACCTAAGGATGATGGAAACAAATCTGAGCATCTCTGTTTTTTCATGTTTTTATAAAATTGATAAATAAAAATCAAGAATATAATAATTTAGAGTCTTCTTAACTCAGACAACTTTATTGACAAAATCCTTCATTAAATCCAATGTCTGAATGCCAGAATTGTTTCTTTTGGAGTATACCTGGCATACGATATTATATTGCCTTCAGGTGTACAACAAGGCAATTCAACATTAATATACATTATGAAATGTCCTCCATAATCATTGTAGTTCTCATCTGTCACCATACAAAATTATTACAATATTATTGACTATATTCCCTGTGCTGCATTTTACATCCCTGGCATTTATTTTTATAGCTGAAATTTAGTACTTCTTAATCCCCTTTACCTATTTTACCCATCCCCCATCCTGCTACCCCCTGGCAACCATAAGTTTCCTTTATCTAGGAGTGTTTCTATTTCATTTTGTCATTTTTTTTGATTCCATGTATAAATGAAATCATATAATATTTGTCTTTCTTTGTCTTGTTTCACTTACCATGATGCCCTCTAGGTCCATCCGTATTATAAATGGCAAAATTTCATTTCCTATGGTTGAGTAATATTCCATTGCATATACATGCCACATTTTTTTTTTAAAGATTTTATTTATTTGACAGAGAGAAACACAGCCAGAGAGGGGACACAAGCAGCAGGAGTGAGAGAGGGAGAAGCAGGCTTCCTGCCCAGTAGGGAGCCAGATGCAGGGCTCGATCCTGCGACTCCGGGATCATGACCTGAGCTGAAGACGGAGACTTAACCACTGAGCCACCCAGGCGCCCCATGCCACATCATCTTTACCCATTCATTTTTTTTTTTTTAAAGATTTTATTTATTTGACAGAGAGAAACACAGCCAGAGAGGGGACACAAGCAGGGGGAGTGAGAGGGAGAAGCAGGCTTCCCGCCGAGCAGGGAGCCCAATGTGGGACTCCATCCCAGGTCTCCGGGATCATGACCTGAGCCGAAGGCAGTCGCTTAACCAACTGAGCCACCCAGGCGCCCCTACCCATTCATTTTTGATAGACATTTAGGTTGTTTCCATTTCTTGGCTGTTGTGAATGCTGCAGCAATGAACATAGGTTGCAAATATCTTTTCAAGTTAGTGTTTTTGTTTTCTTTGGGTAAATACTGAGAAGTCTAATTGCGGGATCATGTGGTAGTTCTTTTCGTTTCCTGAGAAACCTCTATACTGTTGTCCACAGACACTGCACTAATTTACATTCCCATCAACAGTGCTCAACAGTTCCCTTTTCTCCACATCCTCACCAACACTCATTATTTCTTGTCTTTTGGATATGGGCTATTCTGACAGGTTTGAGGTAACCTCTCCTTGTGGCTTGGATTAGCATTTCCCTGCTGATGAGTGACATTGAGCGTCTTGCATCTGCTGGCCATCTGTATGTCTTCTTCGGAAAAATGTCTATTCAGGTTCTCTGCCCACTTGTAATCAAATAGTTTGTAGGGTTTTTTTTTTTTTTTTGTATTTAATGGGATAACATCTTTAAATGTTTTGGATATTAACCTGTTATTGATCATTTCAAGTATCTTTTCCATTCAGTAAGCCTCCTTTTTGTTTTGTTGGTAGTTTCCTTCACTGCAAAAGCTTTTTATTTTGATGTAGCCACAGTTGCTTAGTTTTGCTTTTGTTGCCTTTGCCCGAGACAGGTCCAAAAAAATACTGCTAAAACTGATGTTCAAGAGTTTCTTGTTTCATTTTAGGAGTTTTATGGTTTCAGGTATTACATTTAGGTCTTTATCCTTTTTGTGTTTATTTTTGTGTAAGATGTAGGAAAATGGTCAGTTTCATTCTTTTGCATGTAGCTGATACAGAAAATTTTATTTAACAGTGTTCATGAATATTCAGTATTCCTGGCTAAATGCCAGAATTGAAATGGAACATACAGACATTACTTTTGGTAATTTTTTATATTCTTTTTTTTTTTCTCCTTAGCCCTGAGCTGTAATAAGGAAGAGTAATAATGGATTTAGCATTTCCTGTTAAAATTTTGTTGATCTTTGTCAGACTCATACAATTTAGAAATGACAACTTGGCAATATAGAAATGTGCCATTCGGCACGGTATCTAGCTAGAACAAGTTAACATTCATCTTACCAGGAACTCGGGGTCACTGAAGCTTCCAACAATATACAGGAACACATCCCCAAATATAAGTTGAATGTTGTAAAGGGAGCACTAGGATTTGGATGGAGCTCTGTGCTGACCTAACAGGAATGTTTGGAAAGCTGCTATTTAGTTTCAACAAATACCGAAGAGAATACCTTTGTATAATATGCACCAGATTGAATAAAAATTAAGTATCATGAAATAATAACGTATCGGGCAGGGTGTTAGGATCTTTTATAGACTACTTACCCTAGTTGGTGAACTAAAATTTCTCCATTTGGGAAAATAACCATAGAGTCAATATCCTCTTTTGTCTAACTTTTACAAGGCTTTTAACGCTCTCCAACTGACCCTTCTGTAAGCCCATGGAGTCCATCCTTTTGCCTCCAGTGTCTGAGGAGAGCAAGTTCAGCAAGGGCCATTTCCTCAAAGGAAAGGGTTTACAATTGACTTTGGCCATGTGTTTTAGAACACATTTAGTCTGGCTTAAGGAAAGCCACCAAATCAAGGAAAGCCATCCAGGCTAGACATCTACTACTGCACATCACGTGTGTACTTCTGTCCTCCTCAGTGTGCTCTTTGGTGTACCTAGGAAACTTTCCAACTATACCTAACCCTTTGCTTAGTTAGTCAATCGTTGCTAACTGCTTTAGATAAAGTAACAATTATTCATCAAGAAGTTAACACAGTTGTAGGTTCAGTCACATGCCTTCCGGGAATGTATTGTATTAAGTCTGGATAAGTCCCTCCTTCCTTTCTTAGACCCTCAAATAATTTTGAGGTGCCATTTAGTGCCGGGTGCCAGCATGGTCCCAAGAATATAATTATAAGCAAGAAAGACCTGTTCCCTGACCTCACAAAGCTAAGGATTGGGGGGATAAAGGCAATTAAATATGCATACAATGAACATGCAAATGAGATCTCAGTAGCAATTGCATAGGTAAAGGCAGAATACAAAGAAAACACAGACTACATTCAAGGCTTTGTGCTTAGTTAGGTTGGGGAGGGCTTTCTGGTGAAGGTCAGGGAAAGATCTATCAGGCTGAGGTATGAAGGTGAAATTGGAGTTACATAGGTAAAGAGAGGAAGAAAGAGGGTTCTAGACAGATGAGACAGGTATATATGAATATATGGAAACTGGAGGAAGGCTACGGCTGAGAGGGCCTATGATAGCAGTGAGAGCTGGGGTTTCTCGGGGGGGGAGGGGCTGGGATTTATAGAACCTGTAAACCACATTAAGGAAGGTTGCCTTTATGTTAAAGGCACTACAGACTATTAGAGATACTTAAGCAGAAGTTCAGACATCACTCTGCCTACAGGGAGGAGAATGGATTCATTGGAGCGAAGCGAGAGCACCTGGACCAGCAGACAGGTTGAGAGACCATCGGCTCCAGTTGTGGGAAGATGCTGGCTTAGGTTCGGCTAGTCTTAGTGATTAAGACAAGCGGACGAACAGGCGCAAAGGTATACATTTTGCTTTTGAGTTACTCTCTTTTTCAGGCACTTTATGTTTACCATTGACTTCAAGCTTTATCCCTGATAAAGGACAAACTTCTCCAACCCAAGTTGATCTTTTCTTCCCCTTTCTTTTTCCCTGGGCTTTACCTTCCTTTGCTGTGGCCCTATCCACACAGTAGAATCCAGTTTGACTTGGAAGATGAAAATACCTAAAGCAAACCTTCAAACTCGGATGCTTCTTTTCAGCGGAATGGTCCATTTCTTTTTCTGTTGCTGTTTTTGGTGGACCAGCTATGGAGCAGGGAGAGGTAGGAGGAGGACTTGAACACATTTGGACCATGGCCTAGACAGCTTTACCTTTGTGGAGTCCTGATGAAATCTGGCTGTTATGAATCCTAAGTGAGTCTCATGATGTTTTCCAAGCAAATGAGACCACTTTGTAAAAAGCAAAAGCATCTTCTCACCAGGAAAGGGGGCCATGTGCAAGAGGAGGAGGTGTAAATGGAGAGGAGCCATCAGCCCTCGGAGAAACTACATGATGTAACAGCCCCACTACACTGCCTCATTTGTGCTGGAAAATTTTAAATAGAGAAATATAATCTTGTCCCATTAGCATAGCAACAAGTATGTTCTCAGCATAATAAACGTGGTTCCAGGGCAGCATTCAGCTCCATTTTGCATGCCCTTCTGTCTCACCTTTTATTGTCGATGCCATTGAAGTCCTAATGGAAAGACAGCCTTTGAAAGAACCCCGCTGGCTTTTTGGCTGCCTGTTGGCAACAGAGGAGACTGGGAGGACAAGAATATACATTTGTAAAGTTCCATTTGCTTATCTTACTTAGGGACAGCATTTTCTCCCTTCGAGCTCGTCTCCCAGCCACTGTAATTAGGCTTTCCGGAAACAGCCTTGCAGCTGTCTTGACATCACAATAGCATTTTGATAAGCTCGGACAGTCACCCGTCCATCCATCTGACAAGACATTGCCACATACCCAAAGGTTTTGCTGTATCCTGGTGGATGCCATTGGTTCTCAAAGGAAATGGAAATATTTTTCTAACAATGTGCAAAGAAGTCATTCAGAAACAGACTTAGGGTGTCCAAACTTCTGTCTTCAAACCTAGCAACCAGTCTTTCATATTAAATGATTAATTTTCCAGGGCATAAATGAGCCTAGAGTTTTTTCATTAATGAGCGTAGGCAAGGCAAAAGATAATTGGAGAAAGAGGGAGGGTATGTGACGCCAAGCAAGCTGTACGTGGACAAAGGGAGAGGACAAGAAAGGCAAGAGGGAGAACAATGGCTTGAGCTGTAAGCTTCCTGAGGTCAAGAATCAGACTTCCAGCACACCGCTGCTTTTGAATGTGATCTTGCATACAGTCTTGCTGAGACTATGACTAGTAGGAGCTCACCCGCATTCAGTATCAGTGGGTTTTCAGTCAGATTGAAAGCCTCTGTCATATCAGTGTCTTCTCTAATGGGAGAATCTTGAGTTCAACCAGAATCGTCTATGGCAGTGTGGCGGGGACTTCAGGAGCCTTTTCACTTGCGTGGAGTAGGGTTATCCAATAAGACTCATGATGATGTTGGAGATTATTTCTTGTCAAAGCACTTGAAACGTGACTGGTGCAAGTAAGGAATTGAATTTTTCAATTTTAAACTTTAATTGACTAAGCTACGTCTGTCTGCTGGCTATCATATTGGACAGTGCCCTGTGGAGGGCAGCGGTTAGTTGCTGTAAGGACTCATATACCCTCCCATCTGAAGAGAACATACAGTCATCTCCCTCCATCCCAAGACTAGAATTATTCTGCGGTCATTAACTTAATGCTCTGACCTCCCACTCTCAAGTGGGAAAGACAGGCATCTGAGGGACAGAAAAATGCCTCAAGCCCTTAGGCAAAAGCTATGTCCCTTACTGCAGGGAACATCACTCCATTTCTTCCGAAGATCTAGTCATTGCAAATATTTCTGCCATCACTGCAGATGGAGAATAGCTTTTGCTTTTTATTAACACCTGTAGGACTAACACGGTGCTGAGTCTCTCCTTGAGAGATGCTTACTAAATAGATTCGATGTGTGTTCTGAGAAGGGAGTCCTCAAAATTTTCCTGTAAGAGGACTATCTTTTTTATGAGACATGATTTCTTGATAGTGAGAGTCAAGAAAGCCTATCCCGCCCCTGCCCCCAGTCGCTGTTGTGTGGTTGCTTTTAATAACCCTTTCGCTTCTAAGACCATTCACTTGAACCATAAGCACAGTTATTTATGCTTTTCGGAAAACATCGGACTGAATTCTGAGGTCATCGACTCATTGAGGCATTAATGAATAGGACAGTAGCTATTCTGGGCCATCTTTTGCCCCCTGGTCCCACTGATGCCTGTGTGCATCAGTAAAAGTGGCAATGTGGGCAAAAGGGGGAGGCAGCATTTGGCCCATTGATTTCACTGCGGCTGTGAAAACAGAAATGCCAACGCAGAGCTGAGCCACTAATTGGAAATGGAATAAACTGAAGAAATATTGGTTCAAATGGCAGCTATATTTTTTAAAGAGAAGATTTCAGTTGAAATGCCATAGGAGACAGTTAGCCAAAACATTTGTCTGTGGAAATTTCTCTTCTCAATTTTATTCAGATTTACAGCTGGGTGCTAAGTGAAGCGTTTCTTGAGAACACATGCCATGGATAAACCAAGATGTTTATTTTCCTCAGTAGCAGATCAGACTGAACTCACAACAAATAGTTCAATTAGCATGATTGCTAATAGGCTGATTAAGG
Organism: Spilogale gracilis; assembly: GCA_004023965.1. Classification (NCBI taxonomy): domain Eukaryota; kingdom Metazoa; phylum Chordata; class Mammalia; order Carnivora; family Mephitidae; genus Spilogale; species Spilogale gracilis. Next base: position 246,640 of record PITA01000464.1, read on the forward strand.
CAGGCTACAGTGAATGAAACAGGATGTGTTGGAGCTGAGCTCCCAGGTGGGCCATACGGAGGGTCAAGTTGTTAGCGGAGCAGGATACCTGGGGCCCGTTTGCAGTTTTTATGGAACATCAGGGTGAGAAAGGGTGTCTGCCTGTTCTGTAAAATGGCTACTTAATTGCTACATTGTGGCGGCTATTGTTTTCCAGATCTTAAACAAGGACTTCTGGAGGGAGTCCTACAGTCCTCTTCAAATTTAGTGTCAGAAAAACACTTGCTTCTCCTGGTGAGCTACTTTAATTCCTTCTATCAGGCAATACAACTCCCCATCTCACTTTCATGCCGTTTTGCTCTGAAATCCTGGAAACAGCTGACTTCACCATTCAATTACATTATTAACCTTGGCTTTTTATTCCCCACAACCACCTGTTTAAGAGCAAGCCCCAAAGATACTGGTGGTCAGTAGCATTTACCCTTCTCCTTTCTGAGTGGTCTTGAATAAAGTCCCCCTTACTTTCTGAGCCCTATTTGCCTTATCTGTGAAGTGGGCAATAATTGTTGTTTCCTAGGTGTTTTGCTCCAGTGATGATTCATAGTAAACTTTTAAATATGCTAATTATAGGGTTGTGCGCTGTCAGATGGTAGCTATACTTTCTGGGGGCATACCGTAATGGACTGAGAAGTGGAATCTCTGGGAGGTACACCTGAAACTAATGTAACATTGTATGTCAGCTGTACTTAAAATTTTTTTTAAAAAAACCTCAAAAATGAGAAATGCTAATTATAGAAGATTAAATTATTCTTTTAGCCTGCAATTTAGGGGGGGCTGGCTAGCTCAATCAGTTAAGCATCTGCCTTGGGCTCGGGTCATGATCCGGGGTCCTGGATTTGAACCTTACATTGGGCTCCTTGCTCAGTGGGGGGGCCTATTTCTCCCTCTATCTGCTGCTCCCTTTGCTTGTGGGCTCTCTCTCTGCATCAAGTAAATAAATACAATCTTTTAAAAACTGCAACTTCCTCTAAATCGTAAATCATATTTAGAAGCAAGGATGACACTAATGAGACAATCAAAATATGGTTGGGGGGGGTCATTATTTCAAGGATGAACCAAAATGAATACATTGACATTGCTTTTAGTTAAAATTTACATAGAGTGAAATTTATAAATCCTATGTCCGGATCAGTGAATTTTGACATTGTATATACTTATGTAAGCTATCCCCCTATTAATATGTAGGACATTTCTATTACCCTAGAAATTTCCCTTGGGTCTTTTTAAGTTAACACCTTCTCAGACAAAGCTTTTGTGAATTGTTTCACTGTAGAGTCCTTTTGCCTATTTTAGAAATCCATATAAATGGGGTCCTACAGTGTATACTGTTTTCTGTCTGGCTGCTTTTGCTCAACAGAGGTATTGAGATTCATCCATGTTTTTGAGATGGATGCTAAATATCTTTTAATGCTAAGTATCTCCTGTTATATAAAGATACCATAAATTATTTATTTTCCTGTTGAGGGACATTTGACTGTTTCCAACTTCTGGCTATTAGGAATAACGTTGCTGTGAACATTCTTGTCCCAGCCTATTGGTAGTCCTATGTTTTCTTCACTCCTGAAAAATTTCATAAGAGTAAGAAGACTGTATAAAGTAAATTGTACCATTTTACATCCCCACTCGCAAAATAAGAATGCCCTTTGCCAAGACTGGGCGTTACCAGCCCATTTAAAAAGAATACAAAAAACATGCTTTATATATTTATTTAAAATTTTAATTTTTGAATAATTTTAAATTTATGAAATTATTTCAGATAGTGTAGAGACTTGCAATATCTCCCATACTTAGTTTTCCCTCTTATGAATATCTTACGCTAGTATGGTACATTGCCACAATTAATGAATCAATATTGACCCATTAATAAGAAATAAACTAAAGCTCATATTTCATTCTGGTTTCCTCAGTTTCCCCTAATGCCCATATTCTGTTCTTGCATGTCATCCAGGGCACCACATTACATTCATTAACCATATTGCTTTGGTTCCCTTTGGCTGTAACACTTTCTCTGACTTTCTTTGTTTTTAATGACCTTGAAAATGTTCAGAAGTACTGGGATTGCATAGAATTTCCCCTTACTTGAGATTTGTCTGCTGTTTTCTCTCAGGATGAGGCTGGGTGATGTGTCTGGGGGAGGAAGATCACAGAAGTACAATGCCATTATCATCACATGCAAAGAATGTGCACTATCAGGATTTATTACGGTTGAGGCTAAGCTTGATCACTTTGTTGATGTAGTGCTTGTCTGCTTTTTCTATTATAGAGCTGTTCTTCTTTCTTCCTTTCTACATTATATTCACAAAGGAAGTCACTACACACAGACCAGTCAAAAGGAGTAAGAAATTCTGCTCTACCGCCTCAAGTGTGGAATAGTTGCAGAAATTATTTTGAATTCGTCTGCACAGGTGCTTTGTCTACTGTCTCCATTTCTTATTTAACCATCTCAGTATGAATGCACAGATAATTACTTTATGCTTTGGGCAGTAATCTAGTACTCACTTTTTTTTTTTTTTAAAGCTTTGGCCATTGAGAAATCTTTTAGTTGGTTCCTGTTATACTTCCATCATTATACGTGCCATTTCTTAGTATTTTCTTTCTTCCTTCCTTCCTTCCTTCTTTCCTTCCTTCCTTCCTTCCTTCCTTCCTTCCTTCCTTCCTTCCTTCCTTCCTTTCTTTCTTTCTTTCTTTCTTTCTCAATATTTTATTTATTTATTTGACAGAAAGACAGCTAGAGAGGGAACACAAGTAGGGGAAGTGAGAGAGGGAGAAACAGGCTTCCCGCCGAGCAGGGAGCAGGGATCCTGATACAGGGTACGATCCTGGGACTCTGGGATCATGACCTGAGCCGAAGGCAGAAGCTTAACCCACTGAGCCACCCAGAAGCCCTGCAAATATTTCTGTATGTGACTATCTCTGTCTGTATAAAGCTAAATATGAGTTAATACCAATGTCTCTGATCCATGATGACTGGAGCATTCTAACCTACCTCCTCGCCTTATCTGTAACATCCCATAGCAAACTCGAGAGGCCTGCATCCCAATCTCCGCTATCCATTTTTTTTTCCCCAAATGCTGTTTGTATATTTTTAAATACATCACCAAATCTAAGGTCATGTAGATTTTTTCCCATGGTTTCTTTCGCCAGGAGTTTTATGGAGTGGCCTTCTAGATTTGGGTCTGTGATCCATTTGGAGTTAATTATGTATAAGGTATGAGGTTTGTGTCTAAATTCTTTTATTTTTGTGCATATGCATTTGTTCCAGTATCTTTGATGAAAAGACTTATTTTTCCATCAAATTGCCTGTGTTCATTTTCTTAAAATTAAGTTGATGGTGTTCATGTGAGTTGTTCTGTTGCATGTATCTGTATGTCCATTCTTTCCCCAATAGAACACTGTCTTGACTACTATAGATTTAAAGCTATCTTGAAATCAAGTATTGTGAGTCTTCTCAATTCATTTTTCTTAAGCACTGTGTTGGCTCTTCAAAGTCCTCAAAATTCCAAATAAATGTTAGGATCAATTTGCTGAGATCTACAAATAAACCTGCTAGAATTTTACTGGGGCTGAAACTGAAATTATAGGTCAAGTTGGGAAAAATAAGCATTTTATAATACTAAGTCTTTCGACCCAAGGACAAAAAGTATAATTTATGTAGATCTTCATAAGTCTTTAATAAGTTTTATGGTTTTCTGCTTGTGGATTTTGTACATATTTTGTTAGATTCATACCTAAACAAATAATTTTAGGACTACTAAAATGGTATTATGTTCTTAATTTCAAATTTCAAGTATTTGTTGTAAGCATGTAGGAAAGCCAGTGAATTTTGTGTGTAAATTTTGTACCCTGAAGCAGTGTTGTAATCATTTATAAATTCTGGGAGATTTTTTGGGGGGGATGATTCTTCAGATTTTCTACATAAATAATTATATCATCTGTGAAGAAAGATACTTCTATTTCTTCCTTTCCAGTTAGTGTTTATTTTACTATTTTTTTTATTGAACTATTAGGTCTTTCCAGTACAGTGTTGAGTAGGAATGGTAAGAGGAGACTTGTGTTATTCCTCATCTTAATCTTAGGGGGAAAGCATCCAATTTCTCATCATTAAGTTTGATGCCAGCAGTAGATTTTCTTTTAGATATTCTGTATCAAGCTGAGGAAGCTTCTACTCTATTCCTAGTTGCAAAGAGTTTTTTTTTTTTTTTTTTTACCATGAATGGGTGCTTTGTTTTGTCATTTTTTTTCCTGTGTCAATTTATAGAAACATAAAATTTTTCTTGTTTATTCTATTGATGTAATGGATTACATTGATTTTGTTAAAGCAGATTTATATACCTAGAATAAATCACACTTGGTCATGGCATGTAATTCTTTTTATACATTGTTGGATTCTATTTACTAATAATTTGTGGTAATTTTATGCATATGTTTATAAAAGGTAATCGGTCCATAGTTTTCCTTTCTTGTAATGTTTTTTCCCCCCTTTTGGTTTTGGTGTTAGGGAAATGCTGGCCTCATAGAGTATACTCATAGAGTAAGTTAAGAAGTATTCTCTTGGCTTCTGTTTTCTGGAAAATATGGGGAAGAATTGGTATAATTGTTTCCATAAATATTTGGAAGAAATCATCAATGAATCCATCTGGGCCTGATCCTTTTTTTTCCTTTTTGAAGGTGAAGAATTACTGATTTAATTTTTTTTACTAAATGTAGGGGTATTTAAGTTATTTCTTTCTCTTTGTGTGTTTTTCTAGTTTGCATCTCTCAAGAAATTGGTCCATTTCATGTAAATTATCAAATTTGTGGGTGTAGAGCTTTCTTTTACAGGTTTTTATTATCTTTTTAATGTCCATGGGATTAGTAGACATTGGCCCTTCTTTCAATTATGATTAATATGTGTTCTCTTTGTTAGCTAAAAATTTGTCAATTGTATTGATCTTAAATAAATAAGGTTTGATTTTTATTGAATTTATCTATTTATCCTGTTCTCAATTTCATTGCCATATTCTCTAATTTTAATTGTTTCTTTTCTTGTGTTCGCTTTATGTTTAAGTTGCTCTTCTTTCATTAGTTTCCCTATGTGGACATTTTGGTTATTGATTTTAGGTTGTTACTCTTTTTATAATCTATGTGTTTAATGCCAAATATTTCCTTCACACCACTGCTTTTGCTGCATCTCAGAAATTTGATAATTTGCATTCAGTTTATATTTATCTCACAAAATTTTTATTCTTGAAACTTCCTCTTTGATCCATGTCTTATTTTGAAGTGTATTCTTTATTTTCAAATATTTGGAGATTTTCCAGCTATCTCTCTTACTAACTTCTAGTTTTATTCCAGTGTGATCTGAGAACATATTTTATATAGTTTCTTCCTTTTAAATTTGTTAAGTGTGTTCTGTGGTCCACAATGTGGTCTGTCTTGGTGAGAGTTCCATGAGAACTTGAGAAGGGTGTTCATTCTTCTCTTGTGCGTGTGTGTGTTTGCTCACGCCCCCCCCCTTTTTGAATATTTTATTTTTTTGACAGAGAGAAACACAGCTAGAGAGGGAACACAGGCAGAGGGAGTGGGAGAGTGGGAGAGGGAGAAGAGGCTTCCCACCGAGAAGGGAGCCTGATGTGGGGCATGATTCTGGGAGTCTGGGATCATGACCTGAGCCTAAGCAGATGCTTAAGGACTGAACCACCCAGGTGCCACAGCTCACCCCCTTCTTTAATTGAGATATAATTGACATAACATTATATTAGTTTCAGGAGTACAGGGGTACAGCATAATGGCTTGATATATATACTGTGAAGTGATCACTGTGATCTTTTTTTTGAAAGGATTACTCTGAAATTGTCCGTTAATTCAAGTTATTGATAGTGTTGCTTAGCTTAACTATATCTTCATTGATTTTTTCCTTGTTTGATCTATTAAGCATTGAAAGGTGTTGAAGTCTCCACAGTAGTGATATATCTATTTCTTCTTTCTGTTCTCAGTTTTAACTTCACTGTTGTTCCTTTCTTATGTGAATACATGTTAGAAATGCTACATGTACTTTGTGTGAAAATAATATAGCTACTTCAGCTTTCTTTACTTTTAGCATGGTGTATCTCTCCTTTTGCTCTTAACCTGTCCATATTTAAAGTGGGTTTTGTACAAATAACAGAGCTTTGTCTTTTTTTAAACTACTGTCACAGTCTTCATTTCGGATTTTTTTTTTCTTCAAGATTTTATTTAATTTCCAGTTAACCTACAGTGAAATATTAGTTTCAGGTGTAGAATTGAATGTTTTAAGACTTAGATACAACATCTGGCGCTAACCATGACAAGTGTCCTCCTTAATACTTATTACCTATTTCACTCATTCCTCTTCTATCCCCACTTCCCCTCTAATAACCATCAGTTTGTTTACTTGGTTTGTCTCTCTCTTCCCTACCCCTTCATGTTCATTTTTTTTTGTTTCTTAAATTCCACATATGTGTGAAATCATGTAGTATTTCTCTCTGACTGATGTTTCACTTACCATAATACTCTATAGTTCCATCCATGCCATTGCAAATGGCAAGATTTCATTCTTTTTGATGGCTGAGTAATATTCCTATGTATGCATTCACTCTCCCATACACCACCAACTTCTTTATCCATTCATCAGTCATTGAACATTTGGGTTCTTTCCATAATTTGGCTATTGTAGATAGTGATGCTATAAACATGGTGGTGCACATTTCCTTCAAATTAGTATTTTTGTATCCTTTGAGTAGATACATAGGAGTGCAATTGTTGGATAGTAGGGTAGTTCTATTTTTTAACTTTTTGAGGAAGCTCCATACTGTTTCCCAGAGTGACTGTTTTGCATTCCCACTAATGCTGTAAGAGGGTTTCCCTTTATCTGCATCCATATTTTATTTAGCTTATTTATACCATTCATATTTAAATGTTTACTGACATATTTGAGTTAATAGTGATTTTTTTAAATGTTTTGTATTTATTGTCAAATAAGCTTCTTTTCTGCCTTCTCCAGTTTTCTATAGACATTTTATATGATCTTATCCCATTTTGAGCATATCATATTTTAAGAATTTATATTTTAAGAATTTTTATATTATATTATATCATTATTTATTATTATATATAATATTAATATATTATATAAAATATAAGGATATGTATTTTAAAAATATCTACTGTTACTGGTTTCTCTAGAGTTCAAAGTATTTAAATTTAATTAATGTGAGATCAACTTCAGATGACACTTTGTTTCAAGAGCAGTGCAGGTGTCTTCTAATTGAACATTACTAATTCCTCTCTCCTGCTTTTTGTGACAATGCTATCCTTCATTTCACATACTAATTTTCTATAATAACTCAGTCCATAATTACTATTAGTACTTTAAACAGTTATATTTTATATCAGTTAGTAGTAAGAAAAGTAAAAGGTTTTGTTTTACCTTTATTCCTTCTTTGATGATCTTACTTTTTAAAGTATATTCAAATTTTGATATATAATTCTCCTCCTACATAAGAAAATCTCTTCCCATTTCTTGCAGAGTGGGCCTGCTGGAGGTGACTTCTGTTTCTGATCACCTGAAAAACACTTTACTTTTCCTTCACTTTTCAAGTAGAATTTTGATAAAATTCTAGTTGAGCATTTCTTTTTTCTTTCATATTTTTATTTTTTATTATGTTATGTTAGTCACCATAAAGCATATCATTAGTTTTTTATGTAGTGTTCCATGATTCATTGTTTGCGTGTAACACCCAGTGCTCCTTGCAATACGTGCCCTCCTTAATACCCACCACCAGGCTAACCCTTCCCTGACCCCTTCCCCTCTGAAACCCTCAGTTTGTTTCCTGGAGTCCATAGTTCCTCATGGTTCATCTCCCCCTCTTATTCCCACCCCCCTTCATTTTTCCCTTCCTTCTTCTAATGTCCTTCATGCTATTCCTTATGTTCCACAAATAAGTGAAAGCGTATGATAATTGACTTTCTCTACTTGACTTATTTCACTTAACATAATCTCCTCCCGTTCCATCCATGTTGATGCAAAAGTTGGGTTCATTAATCCTTTCTGGTGACTGAGTAATATTCCATTATATATAAAGACCATATATATAAATATTCCATTATATATAAAGTAATATTCCATTATATATATAGGCAAAGTGTATTGTTCTCTACAGGCAAATGTTTCTTTTTAAGATACTATTTTTGTCTTTGGTTTCCTGCAGTTAGAATATAATATGTCTAGGTATAGGGTTTTTTAAAAAACTATATTTGGAACTATGGTTTGATATCCATCATTACTTTTTGAAAATTCTCAGCTATTATTACTTCAAACATTATTTGGCTCCATTCTCTTTCTTCTAGTATTCTAATAACACACATGTTATATCTTTTGAAATTGCCCCATTGTTCTTTGATATAGTATTCTATGGTTTCATTCTTATTTCCTTTGCATTTAATTTCTCAAAGTTTCTGTTGGCATAACCTCAAGCTCACAAATTCTTTCCTTACCTGTTGAATCTTCCAGAAAACTATAAAAGGCATTCTTCATTTCATCTACAATGTATTTAATTTCTAGTATTTCTTTTTGATTCTTTTCTCAGAACTCCCATGTCTTTGCTTATATTATGTGTTTTTGCCTATTGATTACTTTTTCTATCAGAGCCCTTAACATATAAATTATAGTCATTTTTAATTTGCTGTCTGGTAATGACAATTTGTGTCATAGCTGAGTCTGATTCTGATGTTTGCCTCTCTCTTTCACATTGTGTTTTTTTCTTGACTTTTGGCGTGTTTTTAATTTTTGATGAAAAGCTGGACCTGAATTGTGTAATAGGAATTGAGGTAAATAGATTTCTAGTGTGAGGTTTATGTCCCTCTTGTTAGGAGGTAGGTTTCTTCTCATGCTCTCTTTAAGTACATGTACTAGATGTTTCAAATTTCTTTAGTGTCCTTTTTTCCCTTTTAACTTTGGGGATCCCTAAGTATTCTTCCTCAGAGATACTCTCTCAAAACTCTACAGTCTCATTAAATTGTGTCCTGGTGGATGTTGGGGAAAGCTATAAGGAGGGGACTCTATGATCTTCTACTTAAATCTTAATCTTTGAGTTGGCCAATATCTCTGACCTGTGATTTTCACAAGGAATTATTTTTTGGGTAGTGTATTAGTTTGCTAAGGCTACCGTAACAAAATGTTACAGATTAGGGGACTTAAATAGCAGAAATTTGCTTTTTCACAATTCTGAGAGGTAGAAATCTGCAATCAAGGTGTCTCCAGGCTTGGTTTCTTGTGAAGCCTCTCTCCTTGATTTGTACTTAGTCGTCTTCTCCCTGTCTGTTCCCTCTGTGTGTCTTGTTCTAAACTCCTCTTATAGAAAAACTAATCTTGTTGAATTAGGGTTCACTCTAATGAGCTCTTTTGAACTTAATTACCTCTTCAAAGACCCTGCCTATAAAATCAGTCATATTCTGAGGCACTAGGAGTTAGGACTTCATAGAAATTTTGAGGGGACACAGTTCAGCCCATAACATATAGATTACTGTTATTTCCCTTATGTGAGACAGGAGGGATAGAGGAGGCTGGAATGAGATCTGTGCCCTCCCCCATGATTCTTGAACAAGGCTGTGGTAAATTCTTTCCTTCTGGAGAGTAGATCATTCTTTCTGAGAAAACTCAGGGCATATTTCATAAGTTTTCCTCTTCCCTTTCTCCACCAGAGCCATACACAGTTCTTTAGTTCTTTTCCCCATCTTCTCTGTCAGGTGGGGTTCCTTAAGGAAAAGCCCAGGAAATGTGAAGATTTCCCTAGGACTGAAGCTCCCAGAACTTTTTTACAGTTGGGCTAGTCAACCCTCTGCCTTCAGCAATTCTTCCAAATGACCATTTTAGTGTTCCTACCAGTTTTAACTCCATTGGCTTCTGCTCCAGTATGCATGTCTGGGCCACAACTCTGGACTCACCTCTCTTTCCAGATTTTAAGGCCTCAGTTTGACTTACAAACTCAGTTCTCTGGTAGACACAGGAAAGGCATTAACTCAGTTTGTCCAACTTTTTCTTGTAAGAATGGGATTAATGACCTCCAAAATGTTTACATATTCGAGTTAAAACCAGAATTTTTGGTTGTATTTTAAGCCATTCTATTTTAAGAAAAAATAATCTACAGCTGATGAAAATGAAAGTTTCTCTTTTTTCCTGACCATATAAGAAACTTCAAATTGCATTCTCTCTCACTTTGCACTTTTATACTTTTTGTCGATTAAAACTGTGAGTTTAGATCCTACAAGGTCATTGCCTTTTTGGAATATGAATCCATTTGTCAAATGTTACTACTCATAACATATTAAGTCTTGTCCTTAATTACTTGGGTTTAACTATGTTTTACAGGCTGCATACATTATTTATCTTCAGTTCCTTTATACCATGACTTACAGGTTTTCTTAGTTGGATTGATTTCTTGGTCAGCTAAAGTGTATTTCACGAGATACATTCAGGAATAATTTGAGTCCTTCAGTGACCGAGAATGTCCTTGTTGCTTTACACATAATCATCAACTGATGTGAGCATGAAATTCTTGGACTCAGTTTCTCTTCGAAACTCTGTAGATTTTGCCCTTTGACTTTTGCCATTTAGTGTTGCAGAGTGGTTTGTAGTCCCCTAAGCTATTTCTTCCCCCTTAATTAGTAGACTTTTTATGCCTGGATAGTTCCAATAATTTTTATCCCTGATTTTCAAATATTTCATCAACATATGTCTAAATGTTTGTTTGTAGTTCGTGATGTCTTTCCATGTTATTACTCAAGTGTTCCTTCCCGTCAGAAAATTGTTTTTTTTTAAATCACAAAACACTTTAAACACAAGAAAAGGAGAATAAAATACTTAAAATGTATGCCCCTATATCGACCACTAAGTTTTAGTAAGGCATTGGAATAGTTGGTTACAGATGCTACAACTAAATTTTACAGCTATTGTTGAACTTTCTTGTGTGTCTTTCCACTGTCCCATTTCCCTTGAAGCCTAAATGTAAACACTATTCTGATTTTGTGTCCATCTTTGTTATACATTTCTCTATACTGTGTATACATGAGTTCATGTACATATTATTTTATATTTTCTGACTTTAGATATTATGGAATCATATTACATATGTATTTCTGAACTTTATTTTTTCCATTGACCCCACGTTGTTTTTGAGACTTGTCTATGATAGTAGCTGCTGCTCTTTTTTTTTTCCATTTTAATATACAGCCTCATATGGTTATGTAAATATAATCACTATTAATTTATCCATTTTTATGTTGATGGAGATTTAGTTACTTGCCAAATGTTTACAAATATAAATTAATACTGCAATGAATATTCACTTATATGTCTTCTGGTACACAGGTGAGTTTCTTTAGGTTTTGTACCAAGAAATAGAATTCCTTCTAATAGGCATGATGACCTTCAATGGTAATATTATTAAGTACCTAGTCCTTACATAGCTCTTACTATGTGCGAGGCCCTATTCTAAATACTGAAACTATATAGACTCGTTTAACCTCTCAGAATAATTCTGTGAGATAAATATTGTTTACTATCCACATTTTATAATGAAGAGAACAGGCATAGAAATGTTAAGTTGTCCAAGGTCACACAGATACTGTTGTAGAACCAGGATTTGAATTCAGGTAATCTGGTTCAGAGTCTGCATATTTAGCCACTATGATAGAATGGACAAAAGGTATTCTACTTCCTTTTGATTCCATTTTAGAAGTTTTTTCTAGAAATTTGTGTTAAATTCACAAATTCTTTTTCACATTTTTTATTACATGTTCTCCCTATTTTTGTAATCTTTGCTGTATATATGTTTATGTCTATTTTTATATTCTGAATATTATGCTTTTTTCTTTTTTGAACATATGAAATATAGGTGTAATAATAGTGTTCTTATATGATAAGTCTAATATCTATATCTAGTTCTTGGTTGCTTTCTTTTTATTAATTTTTCTTCTCATTACGGGTCATATTTTCTTACTTGCTTGATAATCTTTAGTTGGACAAAAACATTGAGAATTTTATTTTTGGGGGGGGCTCATATTTTTGTATTCCTATAAAAATATTTGAACATTGATCTGGCATGCAGTTGAGTTACTTGGAAACCCATCTATCTGGGTCTTGTTTTGAAGATTCATTAGATGGGACAATAGAAGCTGATTTAGTCTATGGCTAATTGTCTATTACCAAGGCATTACACATCTGAGTACCAGACTCAGTGCCCATTGATTGTTAGGTTTTCCAGTCGGACTGTGGGAAAAGACACCAAGTCTTCTGTGGTTCTACTGTTAACTCTAATCCTTGTAGAGGATTTTTCTCCCAGCCTCTAGGACTGTTGTTGTTGTTGTTGTTGTTGTTGTTGTTTTTTGCACATGCACTAATTAATGTTCTCAAGAATACTCAAGGGGAACCCTATGCACACTTCTGTGTTTCTTTTCTGTATAGCTCTTTTTCTCTGCTACTCTGTCCAGCAAACTGTAAGTGCTTCTGTCTTGCTGGATTCTCTGGCTTGTGTCACATCAATTTTGATGGGCTCCACCTGTACTCCCTCCCTGCACTCTGCCAGGAAACTCTTAGAGTAGTAAGCTGGACAATCAATCATAGGGCTCACTGTGTTTTCATTGCTTAGGAATTTCTGTATTTTTTTTTTTTAAACTGAGATCCAATGTTTTGAAAACCATTATTTCAGATATTTTTTCCTTTTTTCTTTTCCTTTTTCCTTTTCCTTTTCTTTTCTTTCTTTCCTTCCTTACTCTTTCTTTCTTTCTTTCTTTCTTTCTTTCTTTCTTTCTTTCTTTCTTTCTTTCTTTCTTTCTTTCTCCCTTCCTTCCTTCCTTCCTTCCTTCCTTCTTTCCTTCCTTCCTTCCTCCTCCTCCCCCTCCTCCACTACCTCTTCTTCTTCTTCTTCTTCTTCTTCTTCTTCTTCTTCTTCTTTCTCCTTCTTCCTTCTTCCTTCTTCTTCCTTCTTCCTTCTTTGTTCTTGTTGTTCTTGTTGTTCTTGTTGTTCTTGTTGTTCTTGTTCTTCTTCTTCTTCTTCTTCTTCTTCTTCTTCTTCTTCTTCTTCCTCCTCCTCCTCCTCCTCCTCCTCCTCCTCCTCCTCCTCCAACTTCTCCTTTTTTTCCTTCTTCCTCTTCCTTTTTTCTTCTTCTTCCTTTTCTTTTTGGTGTGTGTAATTTCTTGTGGGAAGATGCATATGGTTCCTGTTTTTAATCTTGGCAGAAGTTACCCATAAAAAAGAGAGAATTAGATTATTTGGTTTCTTGTTGAGTTCTGACAGTTCTTTATGTATTCTGGCTACAAAATCCCTCATCATAAATGTAATTTGCTGATATATTCTCCCCAACTGTAGTTTGATTATTTAATCTCAACTCTAAGAAAAGCCTTAAATTTTAATAAAGTCCAGATTACTACATTTTTCTTTGACAAATGGTTATTCAGGTATTATATCTAAAAATCCTTTGCCAAACCCAAGTTGACAAGATTTTCACAGAATTTTTTTTTCCTGAATGATTTTACTTCTATGTTTTATGTTTGGTCAGTTTTGAGTTAATTGTTGTATAAGATATGATAGAGGTTGATTTTTTTTCCTTTGCATATGAAAATTCATTATTTTTAGTATCATTTATTGAAAAGAATATATTCATTTAATTGTTTTTGGTAACTGAAAAAAATTAGTTGACTATATTTTTATGGGTCTATTTCTGGACTCTCTACTTTATCCATAAATTTCCAAATCATTTTAGCTATTTTAGTCACTTTACCACTTCATAGAAATCTTGGAATCTTGTTATCTATAAAAATAATCTGCTGAGGGGTGCCTGGGTGGCTCAGTTGGTTAAGCGACTGCCTTCAGCTCAGGTCATGATCCTGGAGACCCAGGATCGAGCCCCACATCGGGCTTCATGCTCGGCGGGAAGCCTGCTTCTCCCTCTCTCAGTCCCTCTGCTTGTGTTCCTTCTCTAGCTGTGTTTCTCTCCGTCAAATAAATAAAGTCTTTAAAAAAAAATCTGCTGAAAAAAATCTGCTTATCTTTTTGTCAAGTTTGTACTGAATATTTAGATAAATTGCCAGTATACAGAATTATAGTAAACTGTTTCTGTATTGACCTTTTGTCTTGAGAATTGATAAATCTCTAGTTTTAAAAGCTTTCTGTGGATTACTTCAGATTTCCAACACAGAAAGTCATATCAGATGTTGGCGAGGATGTGGGAAAAGGGGAACCTTCCTACACTATTAATGGGAATGCAAGCTGGTGCAGCCACTCTGGAAAACAGTATGGAGTTTCCTCAAAAAGTTGAAAATAGAGCTACCCTGTGACCCATCCATTGCAGTACTGTGTATTTACCCTAAATATATAAATGTAGTGATCCAAAGGGGCATATGCACCTGAATGTTTATAGCAGCAATGTCCACAATAGCCAAACTATTTAAAAAACCAAATGTCCATCAACAGAGGAATAGATAAAGAAGTGGTACATATATACAATGGAATACTATGTAGTTATCAAAAAGAATGAATTCCTGCCATTTGCAACAATGTGGAAGGAACTGGAGGGTATTATGCTGAGACCTTTTCACAATATTTGTTCTTCCAATCCATGAGCATAGAATGTTTTTCCATTTCTTTATGTTTTCCTCAATTTCTTTCATGAGTACTTTATACTTTTCAGAGTACAGATTCTTTGCCTCTTTGATTAGGTTTAGGTATCTTATGGATTTGGATGCAAGTGTGAATGGGATTGACTCTTTAATTTCTCTTTCTTCTGTCTTGCTGTTGATATATACAAATGCAACTGATTTGTGTGCATTGGTTTTATATCCTGCCACTTCACTAAATTTGTGTATGAGTTCTGTTTTGGAATGGAGTCATTGGGGTTTTACACATAAAATATCATATCATCTGCAAAGAGTGAGAATTTGACTTCTTTGCAAATTCAGATGTCTTTTATTTCTTTTTGTTGTCTGATTGCTGAGGGTAGGACTTCTAGTACTATGTTGATATTGCGGAGGGTAGGACTTCTAGTACTACTGCCATGATGCTGACCTTTGATATTTGATGATATTTTCTGTGGGTTTTTCAGAAAGGCTTTTATGATACTGAGGTATGGCCACTCTATCCCTACACTGTGAAGAGTTTTGATCAAGAAAGGATGCTATGATTTATCAAATGCTTTTTCAGCATTTATTGAGAGGATCATATGGTTCTTGATCTTTCTTTTGTTAATGTACTGTATTACATTTATTTAATTGCAGATGTTGAGCCATACTTGCAGCCCTGGAATAAATCCCACTTGGTTGTGGTGAATAATCCTTTTAATGTACTATTGGATTTCACTGGCTAGTATTTTGGTGAGAATTTTTGTATACGTGTTCATAAAGATCCCATTAATTCTCCTTTTTAATGGGATCTTTGGTTTTGGGATCAAAGTAATGCTGGCCTCATTAAATGAGTTTGGAAGTTTTCCTTCCATGTCTGTATTTTTGGAACAGTTTCAGGATAATAGGTATTAATTCTTCTTTAAATGTTTGGTAGAATTCCCCTGAGATGCTGTCTGGCCCTGGGTTCTTGTTTTTTGGGAGATTTTTGATGACTGCTTCAATCTCCTTACAGGTTATGGGTCTGTTCAGGTTTTCTATTTCTTTCTGGTTCAGTTTTGGTAGTTTTTATGTCTCTAGGAATGCAGCCATTTCTTCCAGATTGTCAAATTTGGTGGTGTATACTTGCTTATAATATGTTCTTATAATTGTATTTCTTTGGTGTTGGTTGTGATCTCTCCTCTTTCATTCATGATTTTATTAATTTGGGTCCTTTCTTTTTTCTTTTTGATAAGTCTGGCCAGTGATTTATCAATCTTGTTAATTCTTTCAAAGAACCGGCTCCTAGTTTCATTGATTTGTTCTACTGTACTTTTGGTTTCTATGTCATTGATTCCTGCTGATATTTATTATTTCTCTTCTCCTGCTGGGTTTAGGCTTTCTTTGCTGTTCTTTCTCCAGCTCCTTTATGTGTAGGGCTAGGTTGTATACTTGAGACCTTTCTTGTTTCTTGAGAAAGGCTGGTATTGCTATATACTTTCCTCTCAGGACTGCCTTTGCTCTGTCTGAGAGATTTTGAAAAGCTATGTTTTCATTTTCATTTGTTTTCATGAATTTTTAAATATTCATCTTTAATTTTCTGGTTCACCCATTCATTCTTTAATTGGATGCTTTTTAGCCTCCATGTATTTGAGTTCTTTCCAAATAATGTAGGGAATGATCTGAAAATATGTAGGGAATGATCCCAGTCTTTTGGTACTGGTGGAGACCTGATTTGTGACTCGTGGTATGATATATTCTGGAGAATGTTCCATATGCACTAGAGAAGATTGTGTATTCTGTGATGTCCATCTGGTCCAGTGTGTCATTTAAAGCCTTTATTTCCTTATTGATCTTTTGCTTAGATGACCTGTCTGTTTCAGTGAGGGGGCTGTTAACGTCCTCTATTATTACTGTATTATTGTTGATGTGTTTCTTTGACTTTGTTATTAATTGGTTTATAGAATTGGCTGCTCCCATGTTAGGGGCATAGATATTTACAATTGTTAGGTCTTCTTGTTGTACAGACCCTTTAAGTATGATATAGTGTCCTTCTTAATCTATTATTATATTCTTTGGCTTAACATCTAATTTATCTGATATAAGGATTACCACCTCAGCTTTCTTTTGATGTCCTTTAGTGTGGTAAATTGTTTTCCACCCCCTCACTTTCAATCTGGAAGTGTCTTTGGGTCTACAATGAATTTCTTGAAGACAGCATATTGAGGGGTCTTGTTTTTTGTCCATTCTGATAGCCTGTGTCCTTTGATTTGGGCTTTTAGCCTATTTACATTCAGGTAATTATTGAAAGATATGAATTTTGTGCCATTGTATTGCCTGTAAGGTGACTGTTACTGTCTACTGTCTCTGTTTGTTTCTGGTTTGTTACTTTTAGGCTCTCTCTTTGCTTAGAGGACCCCTTTCAGTATTTCCTATCAGGCTGGTTTGATGTTAGCAAATTCTTTCAGTTTTTGTTTGTCCTGGAAGCTTTTTATCTCTCCTTCTACTTTCAATGATGGCCTAACTGGACATGATATTCTTGGCTTTATATTTTTCTCATTTATTGCTCTGAATATATCAAGCCAGTCCTTTATGGCCTGACAGGTCTCTGTGGATAGGTCTGCTGCCAATCTACTGTTTCTACTGTTGTGTGTTACACACCTCTTCTCCTGAACTGCTTTCAGGATTTTCTCCTTGTCACTGAGACTTGTACGTTTTACTATTAGATGATGGGGTGTGGACCTATTTTTATTGATTTTGAGGGGTGGTTCTCTGTACCTCCTGGATTTTGATGCTTGTTCCCATTGCCAAATTAAGAAAATTCTCTGCTATAATTTGCTCCAGTATACCTTCTACCCCTATTTCTCTTTCTTCTTCTGGGATCCCAATTATTCTAATATTGTTTTATCTTATGGTATCACTTATCTCTCTAATTCTCTGCTCATGCGCCAGTAGTTTTTTGTCTCTCTTTTTCTCAGCTTTTTTATTTTCCATCATTTGATCTTCTATATAACTAATTCTCTCTTCTGTCTCATTTATCCTAGCAGCAAGAGCCTCCATTTTTTATTGCATCTCATTGGTAGTTTTTTTTTATTTCAAGTTCTTTAGATTTTAGTTCTTTTATTTCTCCAGAAAGATATTTTATTTCTCCAGAAAGGTATTCTCTTATATCTTCCATGCTTTTTTTGAGCCCAGCTAGCACCTTGATAATTGTCATTCTGAACTCTAGTTCTGACATATGACTAATGTCTCTATTAGGTCCCTAGTCATCAGTACTCTCTTGTTCTCCTTTTTGAGATGAGTTTTTCTGTGTTGTCATTTTATCCAGATAAGAATAGATGAATGAGAGAACAAAATACTACAAGGGTAACCAGGACCCCAGAAAAAAATACACTAACTAATTAGAAGAGACCTGAAACTGGCAGTGGGGAGGGAAGGAAAAAAAAATCTACATCTATCTGTCTTTATATATATGATTAGACTGGTGATCCAACAGAACCACTCACTTCATTTTGGGTGTATTTTAGTCTATTAGAAGAAACTGCCTCCCAAAATTTTAAAGGGAGAAAAACTTTCATATGTACAAAAATAAGGATATACATGATGAGGGAATGGAATGTGACTGTAATGATGAAAATTAAAAAAATATTCTAAAAAAGGAATTGATAAGAAGTTCGTTGAAAAAAGAAAAAAGGAAAAAGAGGAAAGAATGTGATGTGGCTGGAGACTAGAACAAAGCCATGCACTAGATTTAGAGTATATTTTGATCTGGTAGAAGAAACTATATCCCAAAAGCTTAAAGAAAGAAAAACCTATATGTATACAAAAAATAAGCTTAAATACAATAAAGGATAGAATATGACTAAAATAGTGAAAATTAAGAAAGATTTTCTTAAAAAAAGGTATTGATAAAATAAAATAGTTTTAAAAAGTTAAAATAGGAAAGAGAAAAAATTTAAAAAATAGAATAAGAAAAAAATAAAAGTAAAAAATTTAACTTTGAAAGGCTAACAAATCATGGGAGAAAAGCCATGAATTCCATGTGCTGTGTTCCTGTAGTTCTAGAGTTACACGGTTTTCATTGATTGGTGAACTTGGTCTTGGCTGGATGTTCTTGCTGATCTCCCAGGGGAGTGGCTTGTTGTATTGATTCTCAAATGTCTTTGCTGAGGCGGGACTGCCCCGCCCTTGCCAGAGGCCAGGTGAAGCAATCTTCTTTGGTTTGCTCCGTAGCTTGTTCCCTGAGTAGCTTGTTCCCTGAGTGCTTTCCATAGAGCGTTGGAGGAGGAGAATGAAGATGGCGGCCTCCCAGTCTCCAGCCCAGAGGAGCCAACAGCTC
The DNA here is from genome assembly GCA_004023965.1 of Spilogale gracilis. Taxonomy (NCBI): domain Eukaryota; kingdom Metazoa; phylum Chordata; class Mammalia; order Carnivora; family Mephitidae; genus Spilogale; species Spilogale gracilis. Next base: position 265,608 of record PITA01000464.1, read on the forward strand.
AGGGCCCCACTCCTCAGTGCACCCTCAGAGAAAAGCAGTCAATCACGCCTGTGTCCCTGGTCTCTGGCCGCACTCTGTGCTCACCCGGCCTGGGACCGAGCATTTCTATCTCTGGTACTGGGCCTCATTTGGGGTGTCCAAACCCAGCAGATTCCTGCAGTGCAGTCCCCTGCTGTCCCTCCCCATGGAGGAAGGAAGGGGTCTCCTTGGATCTGCCACTTGTGGCATTCTTGCTCAAAGAGCAATGGCCTGACTGCGCCTCGGATCCTGGTTTAAGGTAACCCCGAGTTGAGAGCCCCCTCCTCAGCTCCATCTTTACAGCCGGCTTCCACACTCCGATACCTGGGAAATCTGCCATGCTCAGGCACCCCTGGTCTTTCTGTGACCCTGCGGGTGCTGAGTCCACACTGTCCCTACAAGGGCTCCACCCCCACTGAGCCTCTACGGTGAGGTTTCTCAGTGGAGCGGACTTCTGAAAGTGCCAATTTTGTGCTCTGCTGCTCTGCTGCTGCCCGGCTGACTCCCACCTTAGTCTGTCTTCCCAAGATGGGAGTCTGATTCAAGTCTCCATGCTTCCTACCTTCCAGAAAGTGGTCACTTTTTTGTTTCTAGAATTGCTGCTCTTCTCTTTGAGCTCCTGTTGGGTGTATAGATGTTCAGACTGGTTTGATAGCCATGTAGCTGAACTCCTGGGACCTGATGGTAGCTAGGTCTCCTACTCCTCCACCATCTACATTGATTTTCAAATATTGAGGACCACTTTAGTTACTCTGAGGTGTTCTGAGCCTTATAGGAAGGATAAATATGAAACTAGATGCATGTGAGAAAAGGCAATGGTTATAGCTTTTCAGAAGAAACTTGTCTTTTAGAACTGTATCAGACACAGTGGTTCTTATTTCCTGGATGAAGACTCCACCCCCCCCACTCCCTTGTCCAACTTCTTTATAGGAGGTATGTTTCTTTGAAGTTCTCAGATTTTTGCAGAGATATCAAGCTCATGTATGTTCCTTGCAGGGGCTCAATGCCACATCAGTCCCATTGCACACTAATCTCTGAATTTTTAAAATTTTATTCTGGCATTCACTCTGAGTACGACTATTTTTCAAGATCCTTTATCAATTTGGTTTAATGATCATGTGGTTTGTTTTGTTTTGTTTTCATCCTTGGGATATTTTTTTCTCAGATTTTTGAGAATGCTACAAAGCAACTTTCAATATATTTGTCAGACTTCATTTATCATTTTGTTATTTTTCAGTCAGATATCTTTTCAGAAGATTTGAACCATTGAAGTGATTTCCCTTTCTTACCAGTATTTATTTATTTGAACTTTTGGTTATAGTTTTGACTTAGGTGTATCTCTTCAGAACAGCAGATACTTTTTTTTTTTTGCTCTTAAATCTGTCCTGAGAATCTATCAGCAGTTAAATTTACCCTATTTCTATTATTGTTGTTACTGATATATTTAGACTCTTCCCCTTTTTTTTAAATCAAGGATCTTCTAATGATCTCAGTCAGTTACTGTGATTTTGATTTCTCTTCTTGCCAGATAATTCCTTGGCATGAGAAGCCCAAAGTACCCAGGTAGCTGCTGCTATAACTTAATTTAAAGCTCAGTGATACTCTTGCTGTCACTTGTATGAGAAGCTGGGCCTCCCTTTGGGAACCAGGTCCTTTATAACAATAGAGGCCAGAATTCTGTTGACACAAAGTCCAAATTTTCAATGGATCACTGGAAGTGGTGAGAAGCCAGACTACACCTTACATTCCTTTGATCTTCAACCCATATTGTCTACCTATTGGGACATAGAATCATACAGTAATCATTGATTTTGAGCATACACCATAGACTGGTGTCCTTTTTATTTAGGGCATTGTTTCTGAAATGACATCTCACTGTGCTTCCAATAGTGCATTCCATCAGTCAGTTAAGACAACAACTTTACTAGAGGTACTGTATGTCTGTGGCTTGTATCCATATACTGAGCCAAACATTTAGCTTTTTAGAAAATATTTTATTATTGAAATATAGTTGTATAAGTGGAAATTTATCTCTTAATTCTCCTCACTGATTTGGTCTATTCTCCCATTCACTCCTCTCTGGAAACCACCAATTTGTTCCTGTATTTTTGTGTCTGTTTTTTGTTTGTTTTTTAGTCCAGATATAAGTGAAATCACACAATACTTGCCTTTGTCCAACTTACTTCCTTTAGCATAATATTCTCTAGGTCCATCTATGCTGCTGCAACTAGATCTCATGTTTTATGGTTGAGTAATATTCCATTACACACACACACTACATTTTCTTTATCTGTTCATCTACTAATGAACACTTGTGTTGCTTTCCTATGTTAGCTATTGTAAATAAAGCTGCAATAAACATAGGGGTGCATGTATCTTTTTGAATTAATGTTTTGGTTTTTGGAGGGTAAATACCACTAGTGGAATTATTAAATCATATGGTATTTCTATTTTTAACTTCATAAGGAAACTTCATTCCTTAAAATGAAGTTTTCCCACAGTGGTTGCATCAATTTACATTCCTACTAATAACATATGAGGGTTCCACTTTCTCTACATCCTCACCAACGCTTGTTATTTCTTCTGTTTTTGATTTTAGCCATTCTTATTGGGGTGATGTCTTATTTGGTATTTCATTTTTTTATTACATTATTTTATTTTTCAGTTTTCTAAGATTCATTGTTTATGTCCCACACCCAGTGCTCCAGGCAATACGTGCCCTTTTGATTTGTACTTTCCTGATGATCAGGGATATTAAACATCTTACCATCTTACCATGCATCTGCTGGTTATCTGTATAGGACATACTTTGGAAAAATTCAGGTTGATTCAGGTCCTCTGACCATTGTTTAATTACGTTGGATTTTTTGGTGTTGAGTTGTATAAGTTCTCTATGTATTTTGGATATTAATGCCTTACCTAATACAGCATTTGCAAATATGTCCCATTGAATAGGATCTCTTCAGTTTGCTCATGGCTTGCTTTGTTGTATTTATTTAAATTTCAGTTAGTTAACATACAGTGTAATATTAATTTCAGGTGTGTGGAATTTAGTGTTTCATCACCTACATACAACACCCAGTGCTTATCACAAGTACCCTCCTTAATACCAGGTGCCCATTTAACACATCCCCCTGTCCACCTATCCTCCAGAACCTTGTTTGTTCTCTGTAATTAAGAATATGTTTCTTAGTTTGCCTATCTCCTTTTACCCCCTGTGTTCACTTGTTTTGTTTCTTAAATTCCACACAAGTGAGAGCACATCGTAATTTTTTTTCTTATTTTGCTTAGCATCATACTCTCTAGCAAATCACTTGCAAATGGCAAGATTTCATTATGTTTTATGACAGAGTAATATACCATTGTGTATGTATGTGATAATATCTTCTTTATCCAATCACCAGTTGTTGGACATTTGGGCTCCTTACATAATTTGGTTATTCTTGATAATGTTGCCATAAACATGGAGGTGCATATATCCCTTCAAATCAGTACTTTTGTATCATTTGGGTAAGTACCCAGTAGTGCAATATATGGGTTAAAGGGTAGTTCAATGTTTAACTTTCTTTGGAGACTTCATACTGTTTTCCAGAGTGGCTGCACCAATTTACTTTTCCACCAATAGTTCAAGAGGGTTCCCCTTTGTCCCTGTGTCCTTGCCAACACCTGTTGTTTCCTGTGTTGATTTTAGTCCCCATTCTGGCAGGTGTGAGGTGATATCTCAGTGTAGTTTTGATGTGTACTTCCCTGATGATGAATGTGCAGATTCTTGATCAGAAGTTAAATTTTTTATAATTTTCTCTGTTTGCTATCTGTACAGCAGAATTATTCTTATAAGATATATTTGGATCACCTTTTTAGTGATTATATCTCCTTTTCATGATTTAAATAAGTTCATCATTTTTATTTTTGTTAATTTCTCTAAATTTTGGAAAGAATTGTACCACTTGGTATCTAATTTACAACTGTTTCATACAGTATTCAATCTGCTCTTTTCTGCCTTTTTCTTATTTTTTTAATGCTGCAGTTGTGGTTTTTCTCTCCTCTCTTTCCTGATTTTAAATGGCTTATTCTTGATTGCTCTATTTTCCTAATAATTAATTGGTATTGCATAATATATGTCACATATTTTTTCCAATATATAAATAATGTAAAATGTACAATAACCCTATTGGCTAAATGTTTTTAACTGAACTGTAATTGACCTACTATACCTTGTTAGTTTCAGGTATACAACATAGTGATTCAATATTTTTATACAGTATGAAATCCCTACAATAAGTCTAGTTACTGTGTCACTATGTAAAGGTACTATAATATTGTTGACTATATTCCCTCTGCTAGATATTACATCTCCATGACTTATTTTATAACTGAAACTTGTACATCTTGATCCCCTTAACCTATTTTTCTCACCCCCTCCCTCAACCACTTCTGTGTTTGGTAACCAACAGTTTGTTTCTTGTGTCTGTAAGTCTACAATTTTATACGTTTCTCATTGCTCACCAAGATAAATATACTCTCAATCCCCTTTATGTATTCCACCCATTCCTCCCTCCCACCATCCCTCAAGCAACCACCAGTTTGTTTTCTGTATGTTGTCTTTTTTTGTCTCTTTTTTGTTTTTCATTTTTTTAATTCTACATATAGTGAAATCATATGATATTTATATTTCTCTGGATTATTTTTCTTAGCATTATACCATCTAGATGCATCCATGTTGCAGATGGCAAATTTCATTTTTTTATGGCTGAGTAATACTATATTCTATACATGTACATACGTACATCACATCTTTTTTATCCATTCATCTATTGATTTGGTTTGCTTCCATATCTTAACTATTTTAAGTAATGCAATAAACAGGGGTGCATATATCTTTTCAAATTAGTGTTTTCATTTTCTTTACATAAATAACGGAATTATCGGCTCATAAGTCATTTATTTATTTAATTTTGTGAGCAACCTCTGTATTGTTTGCCAGAATGGCTGCACCAATTTGCATTCCTACCAACACTGCACAAAGATCCCTTATTTTAGCCTTTTTGATACGGGTCAGTCTGACAGGTGTGAAGTGATATTTTCTTATGGTTTTGATTTGCATTATCCTGATGATTAGTACTGTCAAGATCCCTATGTGCCTGTGTCTGTGTCTTTGGGAAAATGTCTATTCATTTCCTCTGTCCATTTTTAAATCAATTTGTATGTTTTTTTTGTGCTCAGTTTTATGAGTTCTTTATATATTTTAGATATTGTTGCTTTATCAAATAAATCATTTCCAAATATCTTCTTTTACTAAGTTGCCTTTTAGTTTTGTTGATGTTTTCTTTAGCTTTGCAAAGCATTTCAGTTTAATGTAGTTTAAATTGTTTGTTTTTGCTTTTGTTCTTCTAGTTTGAGGAAATTGATCCCTCCAAAATTGCTAAGATGGATGTCCAAAAGTTTTACTATCTGTTTTCTTCTCTTGAGTTTTATGGTTTCACATCCTACATTTAGGTATTTAATCCATTTTTAGTTAATATTTGTTTATGATATAAAAAGTGGTCCAATTTTGTTATTTTGCAGGTAGCTGTCCAGTTTTCTCAATATCATTTGTTGAAGAGCATTTCTTTTTTTTAAATATTTTTTTTATTTATTCATTTGAGAGAGAGAGAGAGAGAGAGCCAACACAAGAAGGGGGAGCAGCAGGCAGAGGGAGAGGGAGAAGCAGACTCCCTCCTGAGCATGGAGCCCAATGCAGGGTTCAATCCCAGGACTCTGGGATCAAGACCTGAGCCGAAGGCAGATGCTTACCTGACTGAGCCACCCAGAAGTCCCAAGAGCCTGCCTTTTCCTCATGTAACTTTCTTGTCTCCTAATTTCCTGGTAGAATAATTGACCATGGAAACCGGGGTTTATTTCCAGGCTTTAGACATTTTAGGAATATTCTTCCAATCTTACAGCATGAAATATTTCTCCATTCATTTTTGACTTCCTGAATATTTTTCATCAGTGTTTTGCATTTCTCAATGCAAAGGATTTCACTTTCTTTTTTTCTTTTTTTTTTTTTATAGATTAAACTTCTTTCTAAGCATTTTATTAATTTTAATACAATTGCAGATGGGATTATTTTCTTAATTTCTCTTCCTTGTAGCTCGTTATTAGTGTGCAGAAACACAACTGATCTTTATATGTTAATTTTGTCTTCTGCAACTTTAATTCATTTATTCTAACTGTTTTTTGGTGGAGTTTTTAGGGTTTCTATATATAAAGTATCATGTCATCTGTAAGAAATGACAGTTTTACTTCTGCCTTTCCAAGTTGTATGCCTCTTATTTTTTTCTTGCCTAATTGCTATCAGTTAAGCCTTCAGTATTATGTTGACTAACAGTTGTGATTTTGAACATCCTTGTCTTGTTCTGGAGCTTAGAGGGAAAGCTTTCAGTTTTTCACTTTTATGTTAGCTATGGGTTTGTTATGTACAATCTATATTATGTTGAGGTGGGTCCCTTCTGTACCTACTTTGTTGAGAGTTTTTACTAAAAATGGCTATTGAAGTTTGTTGAATGCTTTTTCTGCAATTCCTAAGATGATTATGTCATTTTTATCTTGTGTTTTATTGATGTAGTATATCATGTTGATTGTTTTGTGAATGTTGAACCATCCTTACATCTCAAGAATAAATCCCACTTAGGGTGTATGCTCCCTTTAATTTATTGTTGGATTTATTATTTATTTATTTATTTTTATTGTTGAATTTAGTTGACTACTGTTTTGTTGAAGTATTTGCATTTATGTTCATAACACATATTGTCTTTTTTTTTTTTTGCTGTTTTGGTGTGTATGTCTTTGGTTTAGATATCAGGACAACTCTACCATAAAATGTGCTAGGAACTATTTTTTTCTCTTCATTCTTTTTGAGTAATTTGAGAAAGGTACTAATTCTTTTTTAAATATTTGGTAATATTTACCAGTCAAGGCGTCTGGTCCTGGACTTAGATTTTGTGGGCGTTTTTAAATTACATATTTAATTTCATTACTTATAACAGTCTATTCAGATTTTCTCATCTTCTTGATTCAGTCTTAGAAGGTTGTATGTTTCTAGGAGTTCTTCCATTTTTTTCCCCTAGGTTTTCTAATTTGTGGGCATATAATTATAGTAGTCTCTTTTAATATTTTTATTTTTGTGGTGGTGTCAGTTGTAACTTCTCTTTTTTCCCTGATTTTATTTGTGTCCTCTTTTCTTCTTGATGAGTTTTCCTATAGGTTTACTGATTTTGTTGATTTTTTTCAAAGAAACAGCATTTAATTTCATTGATTCTTGTTTTTAAACTTCTATTGCTTTTATTTCCACTAGGGACTTTGTTCTTTTCTAGTTCTTTTAAGTGTATAGTTAGGTTATTTATTTAAGATTTTGTGTACATCTTAAGGCAGGCTTGTATCACAGTTAATTACCCTTTTAAAATTGTTTTGGCTGTGTTTTATAGATTTGGGAATATTGTGTTCCATTTTCATTTCTCTCCATATAGTTTTTGATTTCCTCTTTGATTTCTTCATTGATTCTTTTGTTGTTTGGCCTCCACCTGTTTGTATTTTCTGTTTGTGCTTTTTCCATTTTTCTTCTTGTAATTGATTTCCAGTTTAATACCATGATTCTCATAAAAGACATTTAATATGATTTCAGAATACTTTAATTTATTGAAACATGTTTTGTGGCTTAACGTGTGATCTTTCCTGGGGAATGTTCCATCTGCACTTCAAAAGAACTATGTATTCTGCTTTCTTTTTTTCTTTTAATGGAATGCTTTGTGTATACCTATTAGGTCCATCTGGTCTAAATTGTCATTTAATGCCAATTTCCTTGTTGATTTTCTGTCAAGGATCTATCCATTGATATAAATAAGGTGTTAAAGTACCCTACTCTTATTTTATTGCTGTCAATTTTTCTCTTTGTGTCTGTACACACACACACACACACACACACACACACACGTCCCAATGTTAGGTACATAATTACTTACAATTGTTACATTCTCTCGTTGGATAGCTTTTTCATTGGCTAATACTCTATACTTGCCTTTACCAGTTATTTTTTTTTTCTTTCATATACTTTCTTATTTCTAGTTATGGTCTTTCTTTCTGCTTTAAGAATACCCTTTAACATTTTTTGTATGGTCAGTTGGTAGTGATGAATTTCTCTTGTTTTTTCTTGTCTGGGAAACTCTTTAATTCTGAATAATAATCACGTGACGCCTTAGAGTATTATGGGGTTTCCCTCATATGTTTGTATTTCTCTGGCTACTTATAAGATTCTTTTTCTTTAATTTTTGCCATTTAAATTATATGCCTTGGTGTGAATCTCTTTGGATTCATCTTGTTTGGGACTCTCTGCACTTTCTGAACATGGATTTCAGTTGCCTTCCCCAGGTTATGGATGTTTCAACCATTATTTCTCTACATAAGTTTTCTGCCACTTTATTTATCTTTTTTTCTTCTTAGACCCCATATAATGCAAATGTTATTCCACCCCATATAATGGAATGTTATTCCACTGAGGTTGTTCTAGAGATTTCTTAAGCTATCTTTTTAATTCTATTCTTTTTTTTTTTTTTGCTGGTTTTATTGGGTGATTTCCACTATTCTCTTTTCCTGATTTCTGATCCATTCTTCTTTATATTTTGATATGCTGTTGATTTCTCCTTATGTATTTTTCATTTCAGTTTTTGTATTCTTTACCTTTGATATTTTTTCCTTACAGTTTTTATTAAAGTTCTTACTGTGCTCATACATTCTTCTCCCTAGTTTGGTGAACATCTTTATGACCATTACTTTTTTTTTTTTTTAAGATTTTATTTACTTATTTGAGAATGAGAGAGACAGAGATAGCGAGAGACTGAGAAAGAATGAGCAGGGGGGAAGGGCAGAGGGAGAGGGAGAAACAGGACCCCACTGGACAGGGAACCCAACTTGGGGCTTGATTCCAGGACCCTAGGATCATGACTTAAGCCAAAGGCAGATGCTTAATCAACTGAGCCACCCAGACACCCCTTCTATGACTATTACTTTCTTTTTTTTTTTTTTTTTATTATTATTTTTTTTATTGTTACTAAATTTTTTTTTTCCAGTGTTTCAAGATTCATTCCCCATTCCCCACACCCAGTGCTCCCCGCTTTAGGTGTCCCCAGTACCCACCACCAGGCTCTCCCATCCCTCCACCCCCCTCCCTCCAAGTCCCTCAGTTTGTTTCTGTGTTCAAAGTCTCTGTTGTTTCGTTTCCCTCCCTAGAT